>JADRCC010415046.1:0-11532 GCA_019843855.1 Hylomyscus alleni
TGCCCCTTTATTGATTGCTGATTGGGTGAAGATGTTTAGCAATCAGTTCATAGCTGGATGGGCTGTTAGCCAGTGGGGATGGCTGTATGAGGGCATGCCTCTGAGTCTCTCTTCCTTTTTCCGACTACCATGAAGTAAGCAGTAGTGTTCTGTTTCCACCATGGCACTTGGCCTCAGCAGAAGTTCAGACACAACAGAACCAGCCAGCTACCACTTGAGCCCTGTAAAATCATCGGCCAAAAGAAGTGGTTTAATTTCAATTGTTTTTCTTGAGCACATTTTCAGTACTGAAACCTAACACCAAGACACTATAGATTTTCCTGCTTTATTTTTCACTTCCAGTAGGAGTTCAGATTGATTGACATTCCCAAGGCAAGGACATAGCAGCCAGCTGCCATTACTGAGAACTCATGTTGACCATCTCTCCAATCACTGCCGGTCCTTGCCCGACTCAGAGACTACCACGTCAATGGCAGCTTCAGCTAGGCATCACTTTGACCAAGTGAAGCAGAATATGTGTTGGAGTAAAAGTGTGTTCATAACCTATTTCTGAAGCAGTTGGGTACTTGCTAGAGGAGTAATTTCATTCCTGATAATGTTATACCTAGGGGATAGGGGGCTTCTGGAGGCATCTTCTGAAGGTATTGTCAATACTGATTTTGTAACTAGGTAACCTTGTGGTTGGGCATAAGCATTGACACTTCACAAGGGCTCTTTGGAGGACTCTACAGTGACTCATCACTGTAGGGCAAACTTGGGCACCTTGGACTGGCTCTGTTTGAAGAATAGAATTCCCACTGGAGACACCTTTATTTATAGCACCTGGTTCCCCTATTCCTCCAGGATCAAAGCCATTTTTCTCAACGATCTTGTCAAGTGTCCTATATTCAGATTCAAAGCTTAGATACAGAACTTACTGCTGACCCTGTTCTGTTCCATGAAGATACTTCAAAAGAACTGCCTGATGCATTCCCCGTCTGTCTGTCTGTCTGTTGGCCTGTCTCTCTATAAAATGTCTCAACCATGGGTTGCTTGCATGCTACCTGAGTGTCATCAGTCAGAATTTGCATGTTCTAGCAACTTCCATATTTAGCATCTCAGCTCTTCTGCTTCTTTGCATTGATCTATCGTTTTGTTTCTTAGCATGATCTCCTGCCTCTTTGCATTGATCTATCTTTTTTTTTCTTAGCATGATTAGCGCTACATTTCTTTCCTTCCCTCCATGGTCATTGACAATATTTTACACTGATTGTTTTTGTGAGTGTCACTCAAATGCTGACCTCTATCACTGGATTACACAGCCTCATGAGGGTAAAGTCTTAGCCAGTCTTGGCCACTACAGCAGGCTGACAATTAGCCTAGTGCTTGGCTTGTAGAATTATCATAAGAGATGAATAAGTATAGAGTAGGCCCTGGAATTAAAAGGAAAACAAAGCCTAATCATGTGTATGACACTGGGCAAGCAAATATGGGACAGAATATTTGTGTGATGCAAAGAACAGAGCCCAGAAAAGTCATATTCACGTTAGCCTATCAAAGTTCTAAGCTGTCTGTCTTGTATAATGGAGAACTGATGGGGTTCCATAAAGTAATAATTCACTTTCACATATGAGTTAAATAGACAACCTGTCTGTTGAAGAAACCCAGCCAGGATTTTGAACTCCATGTTTTCTGCAGTTGACTTGGAAGGGGCAAACAGAACTCCTGGGACCTTATCCATTCACTTAGGGTACATAGACAGTGTTCTTCAGTGGCTCCTGTGGTAAGTGTGTTCCTTGGGAATTATCCGTTAGGTTTGACTTCATGTGTTTACCATGGCCTCTTTGTGCTGCATGTAGCCAGCAGAGAGCCCACCTACCCTGTGAAAACATTGTTCCCTTGCTCCTCAACACCCCCTACCCCTCCTCCCTTGGCTTAGCTTAGGCAAAGTACACTTTATTGAATTCTTCTAATCTTTCCTGACAGATCAATTCTTCTGGGCTCTTAATTATTCATGTGGCTCCCCCTTAAATCTCCTTCAGGCTACTGGCTCTTTTGAGGCAGTAGGCTAGCTCTGTCTCAGGCAGCTCATTTATTTCTCAGGAGGTGGGCATCTGTACTCAGGGCCAGAACTGTAAAAAGAGCAGATGGGGGAATGGCTGAGGAGGCAAGGAGGGGGCAGTAGTAAGGTGTCCTGCGGTGGAAGGAGTTAGAAGGTCTTGCTTTAAAATGTGACTATCCTGCTTAGGAGCTGCCAATGTTATTCAGTTTCTTCAGCAATCTCAATTGTAAGAGAAGTTTTTAAGAGTTCATTAATTGTCTGGGACATCACAGATATCAAGTAGTAGGGTGTCACAAGTGGACCCTCCCTGGGAACCTTTAGCACTTTTATAAGCTGCAAACTTTCCTTCCTCTAGCACAGTGGTTCTCAACCTGTGTGTCACAACCCCCATGGGGGTCACATATCAGATATTTATGATTCATAACAGTAGCAAAATTTAGTTATGAAGTAGCAACAAAAAATAATTTTATGGTTGAGAGTCACCACAACAGGAAGAACTGTATTAAAGGGTCTCAGCACTAGGAGAACACTGTTAACATATGGCTTTCCACACAGTAGCTGCTTCGTGGCTAGCCATACACTTACATTCATACCATTGAGTCAGTATAGTCCTTTAATATAAGGTTTTACAGCTAGAATACACTCAGAACAAAGAGGAGTTTCCATGAATATTTGGAAAGACATCATCCAATTGAAACAGAATAGAGTAAAGACCTTTTAACACAAGAAGCTTGTTGTCTTGTTTCTAAATTGTGGAATTAGCTTCCTGGCAATTCTCATGCCTGTAAGACTTATAAACTATCCATTCTCCAAGACAACCCAGCCAGAGTACTGGATATCTTGGGACCAAGAGAATAATTAAATCCTGAGCAATATGGAACCTTTGGTTACTCTGTAATGTAAACTACCTTTCCCCTCGTACTGTAAGTAACTTCACCAAAAGTTAAACTACAAACACCATTTTATTGTGGAACAATGTCTTGGCCATCTCTTTCTTTGATCTGGAATCTGAAGCCCTTCCCTAAAACGGTTCTGCTTTATCACCCCAGCTTCATCTACATGTCCTCCTCCCACACATGTGGTGGCTGACAGCAACTCTCTGTACTCTGATATGTCT
This sequence comes from Hylomyscus alleni, assembly GCA_019843855.1. Classification (NCBI taxonomy): domain Eukaryota; kingdom Metazoa; phylum Chordata; class Mammalia; order Rodentia; family Muridae; genus Hylomyscus; species Hylomyscus alleni. The sequence goes on from JADRCC010415046.1 coordinate 3,159, forward strand.
TTTCACACATTGGCCTTTATTCAGTTACTTTCTACCTATCAACCTAGTCTTCAGATCTGATTTTTTCTGTAGAGTCTACCAACACAAATCTAGATGACCACCATATAGCCAACAGTCAGAGTGGAAGTCCAAGGAACAAGTGCCTCATAGACAGATGTATATTATTTGAAAAATTGTGTCCTAAATGATACCACATAAAAATGTCCATGTAAAGCTGGGAATATAGCCCTGTGCTAGAGTGTTTGCCTACCATGTATATGGACCTATTAGTGATGGGGGACACAACGACATGGGCATATAGACAATAGGGGACTTACATCCCCTTGTGATTAGGTGGCTACTGCCCTCAGACAAACTCCCATTTATCACAAAGTTCACCCCAAAAGGCCAGCTGGAAGTTTCTTTGGGTTTTCTTTCTATGGAAAAACATCCCTCTCTACTAAGTCTATCAAACTGAGAGGATGAAAACTAAACCAAGGAAACCAAGCAGCTGTCCTTGTGTCTATCTGTACCCCTGATATCTGGTACTTGTCTGATGCATTTAGGCATCTGAACATGGGAGTCATGGCATAAGACATTTTTCTTTCTGTAAAGGACTAGAGAGTAAATATGTATGCATGGTGTTATTACTGCAATTCCTCAAACTTATCTTTGTAATGTGAAAACAACATTAGAAAAAATAAGGGAGCACTTAATTCATAACAGTAGCATTGGGCTTCATTTGACTTCAGTCCACATCTGGCCCATCTAGCCTACGTCTCTCATTTTACAGATGGTAAAATGCAGGAATTAGCTGCTAATGTGTTACAGAAGTGATACTACAAGGGTGAAGAGAAGGCTGAATGGTTAAGACACTGCCTGCTCTTGGAGGAGACCCAGGTTCAATTCACAGCAGACATATGGTGACTTACAACTGTCTGTAACTCCATTCCTAGGGCATATAGTGCCCTCTTCTGGCTTCTACAGGCACTGCATGCATGTGGTACACCGACAAGCAGAACACCCATTCACATAAATACTACTACTATTTAAAACCTTTTCAATTCATAAAACCCCACATAAATACCAACACTCCGTGTTCTCATTCATCTTCACCCCAGGCTATATAAGTCCTTCTTCCCTCATCTCCCAGGAGATACTTCTAATCCATTCTCCTGCCACTCACTTAATCATAAATAGACTTGTAGATCTCACCTCTGCCAGGTTAAAAGTCCTTGCCTCATGTGGTTCTTAAACAGAACTCTACAACATTACAAAAAGTATTTCACATAGAGTAGGCACTTATTCACCTATGCAAATATTTAAAAATAGATGGGATCCAGTGTGGGGAATACAAGATTTGTGGAATAGGTACTTTCTAGTGGGAGTGGGAGAGGTACACAGCGTTGAAGACACCTCCCAACTTACCTTTCCTGAGCTAACTCTAGGACTGTGTCCATCATAACTCCTGGCATGGAAGTATCTCTTATCCTTACAATTCTGGTCATCATGTTTGACTTCAATATTGGTACTAGACTTGTGCAGGTTTTGTCCCTCCCCTGACAGATACAACGGTAGCATTAAATGCTAACCATAAGGGATTGCAGAGTATAGGAGATACTTCTTCCTCTCTCACTTTAGTGACAGGCCATTTTAACAAAAGCCCACAGGTCTTAGAATTACTGTATTGATCACCTTTGATCCAAGTATTATTTCCTAATTTGGAAGGCTAAGTTATATACGTGTTCTTCTTTTATATAATGTTGACATTTTAATGAAAAAAAATATTTTTTAAAGCCACCTCAAAAGATTCCATGGAGATCTGGCACTTTCTGTTTACATCAGAAATATAGTTAGTTGGTGGGAGATTGGAAAATGGGTTTCATCACATGATCTGTCACCATTCAGCTGTTTCTGGGTGACTGCAGCACTGTGACCAGAAGTGCTGTGAAGCTGTGTACAGGCTCACTGAGCTCCGTGATGACACGGAGTGATGTCTTTCCTGGCGCAGAAGGAAGTAGTGGGGCTCCTAGGCTATGTACCCTCAGTTATTAATTTAGAAAGGGGAGAGGGTTGTGGGAGAGTGGAGAGTGGCAGGAGAGTTTTATTAGGTTTTTCCCTTACTGCTCCTTCTTGGCACACTAATGAAGACAAAGATGTAAGGATGGAGGAGCCGATGGTGACGATGCCCAGTAGTGGACTGGGGACGGGGTGGAGCTGTATATACTTAAGCTGTGAATGATTACAGTAGACAGAAACTCAGAAGTGATTGGCTTTGAGCATAGAGACACAATGGCTTTTACATGAGCAGTTTTATAAGGGTCCATAGGTACTGTTGCCTCTCACTGGTATGCCTGAGATCCTCTGAGTGTTATCTAAGGCCATACCACACTGATCTCTCTGTGTTATTTGTATTGTAAGAAGATAGTCAGTTGATACTTTGGGGCAGTCTGGAAGCAGGTAACAAAGACATATTGCTATCACATAATATCACTTACTGTTAATCCATGAAGAAAAAATATATTTCTTCTAGTTCTGGTGATGGAGAAATCCAAGACTGACCAGCTACATTTTTTCCTGCATCCCATAACAAGACAGAGCAAGAATGCCAGCTCAAGTGTCTCCCCTGTGATGGGGAGGCCATTAATGTCATGGTGGGGAAGTAGGAGCATCCTCATGACCTTATCTAACCCTCATTACTCCCCAAAGACCCACGCTCCAAATACCATCAAGATAGGCATCTGAGGATTACGTTTCTAGTAAACTTGGAGCAGGGCACATTCAAACCAAACAAGGCTGGAGTACAGCTCAGTGGCAGAGTGCTTAGCCAGCGTGGGCTCCTGGGTTCTAGCTCCGTGGTTAGGTAAGAAAAAGAAAGAGGGAGATAGACACCAGTTGATGGATCGAACTATAGCTAAAAATCTGGTGCTCAAAAGACATCTAAACAGGGGCCAAGGAGATGGCTCAGCAGGCTAAGTGGTTGCTGCACAAACATGGTGTTAGGTACTCACATAAAAAGCCAGATATGACATTGTGCCCCTGTAGTCCTAGCACTGGGGGCACAACAGGCAGATCACAGGAGCTTGTTGGCCAGACAATCTATAATCAAAGCAGCTACAGGGTTAGTGATATACCTTGCCTCTAAAAGCAACTTGGGGTGAGGTGAGGAAGACACCCCAGTCAACTGCTGGCCTCTGCATGGCTATGCAGACACACAGACACCTGCATACACACCTGTACTCACACATAAAGGTACACTTGGGGCCTGGCAGAGACAAGGACAGGATGGCCTTCCCAAAAAGATGTCAAGGGTGAGTGAGGGCAGGGCGGTAGACAACACTTCCTGTGGTCAGAGGATTCTGCACTTTATAACCTTGAGTAGGAGGCCCACATTCACCTTTCCCAGAGCACTAGTCCATGTTTCTGCCTGTGAGTAGCCTTGCTGGATCAGCTAGGGTTCTTGTGCCTTGGCCAAGGGCAGTCACAGGAAATGCGGTCACCCGACAGCGTGTCCATGACTGTGTACGTCCCTGGGCTCCCCGGGCTCCACCCGACAGCGTGTCCATGACTGTGTATGTCCCTGGGCTCCCTGGGCTCCCCGGGCTCCACTTTCCTTCTGGATTAAGTTGGTGACGAGTTATGACCAAAGTTGACCCCCTGCCAGGCCAGCCAGTTCTTTTTGTATTTTTTTTCTTACAACCATGAAGATACTTCTGGCTAAGCAATTAGAATGATAAAAACAGTGATAGGGAGAAAATAAAAAGTAAAACTGTTCCTTTAAAAAAAAAAGTTCTCAGGTGAGGAGAGCTCCCCTATGTCAGTAGGTTTCCCAGGAGATAGTTTGCTTACGTGTTATCAGCCAGATTTAAATGGCTGCGTCCCATCTTCTGGAGCTGTTTTCAAGAAAATGAGCTAGTTTTGGAAGCTTGTCTTAGGTAGGGTTTCCAATGCTGTGAAGAGACACCATGACCAAGGTAACTTGAGCATTTAAGACCTCAAAGCCCTGCCTCCACAGTGACACACTTCCTCTAACAAGGCCACTTTCCTAATAGTGCCACTTGCTATGGTTAAACATTCAAACATGTGAATCAATAGGGGACCATACCTATTCAAACCACCACAGATATGTTTTAATATACATACAGACCTTCTCTCTGTCTCTCTGTCTCACTGTCTCTCTGTCTCTGTCTCTGTCTCTCTCTCTCTGTCTCTCTCTCTCCTTCTCTCTCTCTCTCTTTCTTTTCCTCCTCCTCCTCCTCCTGAAGTTGGAGTACATGATTGTTTAGGTAGGCTGGAAGCCAGCAATCCAGCAACCTTCTAATAATGTGGTAACATGAACACACAGCTATGTCTGATGCTGTATGAGGCTGCTGAAGATCTGAACTTGGGTTTTAGGATTGCCAAGTAAACACTCTTACCCACTCATCTTCCAGTTCCTTTTTAAAAAAATTCTATGTGATGGAAATGGGGAGGTAGCTGCAAGATGGAACATTTTCCTAGGACATGCAAGGATCTGTTTTACTCTGCGTATCACATTCTCAAAAGGTGAATGAAGCCAGATGTCTATATTGCTGTCTACCCCTCTCTCCTGCACTCTTTCCAGAAGGGTTTTGGCCATCCACAGTCCCTGCCGGAGCCAGATTTTGTAGGCTGTGTCCATTGCCATCTCCTGGTACCTGACCCGACTGGATAAAGGATAGTTCAGGACACAGTTGGTGACTTTGTATCTGGCTAGGAAGCTCCTGCATCAGTGAGAAGAGTGAGGTGAATTCCTTAGCCTACTGGGGACTGGAACATTGAGATAAAGGCAGAAGATGCTGGAATGGAGAGTTCAGGAAGTACAAGGACCAGAATGACCACAGTAGGCCTCGTCTTTGAATCCAAAAGAACAAAACCAAACCAAATCAGATCAGCCTACACTTTCCTCTTGATTTGCAGTTCTTTAATTGCTTTCTATTAAACTGAAGATTACATCTTTAGTGTAAGTTGACTATTTTAAGTTTTAGAAAAAAGATCCTCCCTATAAACTAAGATACCACAGTTGACTTGACAGCAGAATTGTGGGGAACTTGCCCACCTCCCTACATGCCATAGAATGGTTACAAGATCCCAACACCATACTAGGATGGACTCCCCTCATGCCTCCCATGCATGTAAACCTATCCAAAGACCTGGGTTTGTATAGCCTGGTCTTCCTCACATTGGTATCTTAGGAAGGAAGGGAATTTTATTACTAAAAGTGTTCTAGCTGTATCAAACTCAGTTTCTGCATTTGCTAAGAAGCCAGAAATCCTATACCTCACAGGGGTTGCCAGCCCAGATCAGCAGGGAAGCCAGCTGAGTGATGCCTAAGGAGACACTACACAGATGAAAGATCCAATCACAGCCTCCCTCGGGACCCCTGAGCCCTCTGTAACCTTCTCGGGAGTCAGATGAGAGCAGATATTTAATAAAGCTCATGGTTTGGAAAGGAGCACAGCAGCAGATCCTATAGAGTGGAGTTAGGCTGTGGTGACCCTTGTAAGCCGTTGCCAGGAGGTTAACAAGAGGCGAGAATGCCCTTGGTGTTGCGGAGTAAAGCTTTCTGTCTTCCCTGGGCCTTTGTTGGATGTTGTTGTTGAGAACAGACAGGCCTCCATTCTCACTGGCTCACTCCTCTGGATCTGGTTGACTCCGGATCTACTTCTGTTGCAATCATGATGCCAATATGAAGGGTCAGTGAACTACGGGTTGTATGATATTGTGCAGAAATATTGCACTCAGCGTAAATCCACAGGACCAGCTTTATTATTTCGTCTGCTTCCAGCCATGTGGACGTGGTGGGGGCACTTAATGTTTGTGGACTTGTCTATTTCACTAGTCCACAGGAGGCCATGAGGACCTCTGGCCTGCAAAACTCTGCCTTCACAAATCACTAATGGCTTAAAGCAAAGACATAGCTATTTCTTTTATTAAAAAAGTAGAAAATATACACCAGCCACAAAAGAATATATCAAATATATGTGCCACTTAAAGAAAAATACAGTGAACCTTGCCAGTCTGCCAAGAACCAGTATTTGCAGCATACAATGCTTATCATGCCTCAAATCACCTTTGTCCCGCTTGAAGTGAAAACGGCCTCCTACAGAGTGTGATGTCAGCCTGTTTGCTGTTAATTGTGCCTTTACTTTTCTTTCTTATATTTTATAAGTCTTATTATAAGAAAACACTGATCAAAATTAACCAGACTGAAGGTCCACATGTCTCAATGAACCTCTGTACAGTTAGAACACCCATTCCGAAGCTACAGAGCTTCTCACTGGATTCTGTACTTTCGTTATCAAACACATTTTCACACAATTATCCAACACCAAAACCAAAAACTCAATGACTGAGAATGAACGAGAAAAAGCAGTTAGCTTCACTATGCTGGCTCTCTGCATCCAGTCCTCGCCCATCCCTTAACCATCTCTCCTCCTTCCTACATGTTACGCTGAACCCTTTCTTTTGGTAGTTGTACTATGTTTGATAACCATCTCCAAGCAATGTAAAGCCTCCTTCTTTTTTTGCCTTAATGTTAACTTTGAGCTTTCTTCATACCGGCGTAGCAACATTCACTTATGAATGTGCCGTGATTCACTCTACTGTAGGTGAACATCTGGACGGTTTCCAGAGATTTACTAGTAGGACCGTGCGGTTTGAGCATTCTTAGACATGTTTCCTGGTAGCTAAGAGCATGCATTTCTGTGAGATTCACACGCAAGGGTAGGAGTCCCGGATTTTAGCCACGGAGGTACGCTGCTATGTCAACAGACATTCTGATTTAACAAGCCGTGGGCGGCAGGTGCTATTTGGTTTTGTTTGTACATTTAGTTTCTTCTAGCTGTATCCACACTTAGAATTGTCACCTGGTGCTGTGAAAGGATCACCAGTCAGTAAAGTGTTTGCTTTGCAAGTCGGAGGAGCTGAGATTGGTCCCCAAATCCTACATCAGAAAGAGTTGGGTATGGTGGTGCAATTCCAGGTTAGGGAGGCAGAGGCGGATGGATCCCTGGAACTCACTGCACAGCCTAGTGGGTGAGTTCCAGCTCACTGAGAGAAACTGTCCCAATGAAATTAAAGATAAGGTAGACAGTGCCTGAGAAATGACACCAAGGGTGTCCTCTGTCCTCTACATGACCTGTACATGTCATGCACACAAACACACAGAGATAAAAAAGAAAAGGAAAAAAAACCATTCACACATGATTCCACAACTAGGCAATATCTAAATGCTTTTATTCTGTTTGCTTAATAGGATAATGAAATATCCTTCTATTCTGAATCTGTAGGATACTTATCATGAATGGATGTTACATTTTGTTAAATTATTACTATTAGTTTACAGGTCTGAAGAAAAATCAGATGTTTATAATTTAAGCTACTAATGATGTAAATTTCCCTATTAAGCCAACTCCATACTCCTGGTATCAAACCATGGAAGAATGGTGGAGCCTCAAACCTTTTATTTACATTTACTTACTTGTGTGTGCACACATGTGTTCACGCATAAGTCTTTCTAACCCACTAACGTGGAATGCCTTTCCTTTTCTTCAATTTTTAATCATAAATTTTAGCTTTCATTGTACATTCTTTGACATTGTTGTTTTATTCTCAAGCATTTTATTTATTTTGATATTACTAGATATTGGGCACTGTCAGAGTCTCTCAGGAGACAGCTATATCAGGCTCCTGTCAGCCAGCACTTGCTGGCATCCACAATAGTATCTGAGTTTGGTGACTGAATATGGGAAGGATTCCCAGGTGGAACAGTCTCTGGATTGTCTTTCCTTCAGTCTTTGCTCCACAGTTTATCTCTGCAATGCCTTCCATGAGTATTTTGTTCTCCCTTCTAAGAAAGTTCAAAGTATCCACACTTTGGTCTTCCTTCTTCTTGAGTTTCTTGTGGTTTGTGGATTGTATCTTGGGTATTCCCAAGCTTATTAGTCCAAGCTTCTGGACTAATATTCACTTATCAGTGAGTGCATACCATGTGTGTCCTTTACAGAAGTAGAGGCTCATAGCCATCCATTGGACTGAGCATAGGGTCCCTAATGAAGGAGCTAGAGAAAGGACCCAAGGAGCTGAAGGAGTTTATAGCCCCTTAGGAGGAACAACAATATGAACTAACTAGTACCCTCAGAGCTCCCAGGGACTAAACCACAAAGAGTACACATATGGGACTCATGGCCCCAGCTGCATATATTCAGGCTTCAACTGCTGCACATAGGAAAGCTAGAGGGGCCAGTACTCTATAGATGTTAGGAAGAGAGAAGCAGAAGGCTTCAGCCATGGATAGGTCCAGCAACCTGGCTGTCTCCAGAGAGGGAGTCAGGGTGAATGTAGTGGCTGCCCTTGTTATTATAGTTGATACTGA
>JADRCC010415085.1:0-11377 GCA_019843855.1 Hylomyscus alleni
CCCCCGACGACAAGTGATTGGTGTTCCCCAACACAATCTTACCAAATTCCTACAAGGTCTCAGTTCTTAACAGTGGGCGTGGTTCAACTTGGTTCTAAAGATCCCAGAGGGAGAGGGGGCTGGGCTAGTACTGTGTTCTGATTCTATATTATCCCTCAAGCTCCTACTTATTGCCTCTGCTTTGTGGGGAAAGCCCAAGAAGAGACTCTGAGAACAGACTTGTCATGGCACCTCCCTCTCTCATTTTATTACCCTGAGAACGCCACTCCTCCCACGGAGGAGAAGTGTGATTGCTTGCATATGCCATCTGCTTGCAAACCCCTGTGAGCTGAAAATCTCCCCCAAAAGGTTTCTGAAAGCCCCCTGTGAACTCAAACCACTATGTTTTGCTCAGCTCAAATAAACATCGAAAAAGTATCTAAGCATTTGAACTTATAATAACATATTTATCCCAACACTAGAGGCTACTCATCATTGGTGTATGTGTAATATATAATTGCTGCACGCAGAAAACAAACAGCTCTCGCTCAGAGAAGTCTCTGGATCCCACGGGGCACTCATCATCAACCAAAAATAGAGATGGTTGGGGAAAATAACTTATAATTGCATTGGCAATCCACTATTAAAGTATAATTTCATGTTGTTTTCATTTCCAGCAAATAAATAATATAAAAACTGATTTGAAAAATTGCTCACTGCACTTAGTAGCAGACTCAAACATGAAATCTAAAAATTGAATATGTATACATATTTTGTTAAGTGTGCATTTAAAAAATCTAGGAAAATATGCACAGCACATATATATGTATATGAAGTCATATTCTCAATTTATAAATTAAAAACTTGGTTTGTACTGTTAAAAATTTAAATTATGTTCTTCAAAATATAAATGTATGTTCTTATTTTATAAATAAAATTATAAACATGTGTATATATAGTTCCCTGTAATGATTTAAAAATATTTATATTTATAAAGACCTAGTTTTACCATGTGTTTCCAGGTAGAGGAATCACATTTTAATTCTATTTGCATAGATGAAGCATAGGTTTTCAGGTCGACCAGCAAGCTGAAGCTGCAATTACATAAAACCAATTGAATTGGAATTATTTGAACCAGAGAATTTACATCCATGAAAATTATATAGGCTTAATCAGAGAGGGCTAAACTCAGTATGAATAATAAAAGAACCTAAAAATAAATGATCAAAAGTTCCTGGTTAACTGCACTGTCTCTGATTTCCTTTGCTGCCATTTCTTGAAAAATCTGTCCACAAAACAGGTCATACCTGTAGTAATAAAAAATTTAATCTGATATTACTAAAATCTTATCTCTGTAAATGCCATTTAAAACTTTCTACTAAATTCCTAGTTAGTTTAGAGGTCAACAAAAATATGCAAAATAAGGCTTAAATAAAACACAGTAGAATAGAAAAACCATATAATTAAAAAACCCTGTGACTTTAGTAATAAATACATAAGAATAAAATACTATTTCTATTCTTTGTTATGCCTTATTCAAAAGAGGCAAAGGATTTTACAGAGAAGGGCACTGAGTGTCATGTGTTACCTCTTGAATATATCACCATGGAAATTTGCCAACCTTTTGGTGGTAAGCATATCAAATGGAAGGCATAACCATCTTTCAATACGGACAGGACATTTTCTGCTTGCTGAAGTAAAGTAGGCGTTTAACAGTCATCTTATAGTTCAAGGAGGAGATTCTAAGACAGCTCCAGGGATTTTCTGTCAGTATGAAGATAGCAGACAGGGATATAAATTAAAGATTGTATTGGTCTGATGACTGTTCTAAAGGAAAGTAGCTAAAAGTTTTGGTTTTCGAAATTCTTGGTCACCTGTCTACTGGTCAGAGCAGTGACTAACAAGGATTGTTATTGCTGAACAGCACAGCTCTGCCAATGATACAGACCCCCTCAAACTGACTTACTACAGCAAACATTGCCATGAACCCCTAGCTCTGTATCGAAGAGATCAAGGAGCTCTTATAGGAGTCCGAAAGGGGTAGAAAAAATATCTAAGACAGCTAGTTGTGTGGGTTTTGTATAACATGTAACCTTTTAAAATAAAGTGATCTGCATTGGCTCATGTAGACTGTGGGAAGGAAGGTTTGGCGAGGAACACGCTTGGGTATATTCAAGTCTGTATAAATGACTCTCAATGTGTCATCTGAAAGCTGTTAGGATTGAAAAAGGCACTGGAACCAATTCTTTCTTTTGTCTCCAGGAGGATTCGAACAGCCCACTCTCCTGGACTGGGAGCAAAGTCTTTTTCACACCTCTCCCAAAGATACTGGTGCTGAAAGCTTGCCTGGGCCATATGTAAGAAGCAGTAAGCACAGAGACAGCCCTGCTGCTGCACCCCCAGTGGCTTTTAAAGGGCAGAGGCAAACTGACATGCCACCCTCTACCTACACACACCCTGCGACTTCTGCTGCTGCATGTGCCACGTTTGAGAGTTATCCTTACAGAGGTTACGAGGACTGGGTAAATCCAAGCTTTGTTATTACATAGACTGAGAGGCCCATGGATTTAAGGTTCTCAAAATTGTAACTGAGGGTAAGATTACTTTAAACAGCTCAACTTAAACAGTGATGATATACCCAAGCTTGTGAAATGTGAAATACAAGATATTGTGTGATAAAAATATAACTTAGCTTCCAGGGCTGTTGGTATTGCTCAGTAGTAGAGTGCTTATCAACATGACAGAGGTTCTGGACTTTAAACACTGAGAAAACTCAGTTATGAGACAAAATTGCTGCCCTACTTTGTGATGAGTTAAAACTTCTCTATTCACTGAACGTCTATGTTTAGAGCTTTGGTGATCTTCGGAAGGTATCGTAATATCAGATTATTATATCCAAAGATAGTGGACTGGTTTGTGGCATTTCTAGCTCTAACACTTTTACAGAACTCTTCCACCATTTTGGGTTGGAGGAGTAGCTCCATTGGAGAGTGCTGACCATACCATGTTGGAACGGTGGGTTCAATCCTAAGCACCAAACACAATAGATGTGCTACTGCACACTTGTAATCTCAGTGTGGAGGAAGCAGAGGATGCAGGGCTAACATTTTAAGGACATCCATCACTCTAGGCCAGGCTGGGAAACAGGAGACATTGAGCATATATAAACAAATCGTTACTCAAGATTTTGCCCATATTTTACTCAATATTCCATTCTAGAGACTCAATTCAGAGCTTACCAATCAGTATGATTTTGAGAACAAGAGTTCTAAGAGGGGATATTGGTAGTGACAATGAGCTTCAAATCCATCACTTATTTTAAAATATTGTCATTGGCCTAAAATGAATTCAGAAAACAAGGAAAATCAATCCAGACACTTGGTTGTTTAGGTTCTTAGGAGCTCACCCCACTGCACAGGTGAGTAGTTGCCTAGTGGGAAACTGGAATGCTGGGAAACTCTCCTGAATTATTTTTATTTTTTATTAGATATTTTCTTTATTTACATTTCATATGATATCTCCTTTCCCCGTTTTCCCCCCAAAAACAAACAAACAAACAAAAAACCTGTTCTCTCCCCCTTCCCCCTGCTCACCAACCCACCCTCTCCTGCTTCCTGGCCCTGGCATTCCCCTACACTGTGGCAAAGAACTTTCACAGGACCAAGGACCTCTCCTCCCTCCCATTGATGACCAACTAGGCCATCCTCTGCTATACATAAGCTGCTGGAGCTATTAGTCCCACCATGTGTACTCTTTGGTTGGTAGTTTAGTCCCTGGGAGCTCTGAGAGTACTAGTTAGTTCATGTTGTTGTTCGTCCTAATGGGCTGCAAACCCAGTAAGTAGCCAGAAAATGTTGAAAGTTAGAAAATATGAGTATTTTACAATTTTACACTAATACTCTCTCAGCCAAAGTTATACAGACCTGCCCATATTTCTTCTTTAAATTTCATTCTTTTGTGTACTTTTGAAAATGACTTCTGTCCCATTAAATATACTACAATTATATTGAGGAACAAAACCAAGGCAAGTCAAAACAAGCACATTTTAAAGGCATTTGACTCAAATTAATTTACTTCCAGGAAAAATATGTTCCTATAAAGTCAGTTTCATACTTTTTTTTTTTTTGTAATTTTCAGTGTGAAATACTGTGCTATTAAGATTTAGTAAAGTAAGATACTATCTAAATGTTGCCTATTACTGAGATAAATGTTTTTATTATATGTCTATTTTAAATGACAATGTATACTTGTTATATTTATTCATGTACAATCATAGAACTTATATATGGAATTATTTTAAGGTATCTAAATGAAACTTTATAACTTTGAGTCTCAAGAAAAATGAATATTGGTAAATTCCATTACTTACTACAAACTATAATGATAATATTTGCTTTCCAACAATAATATATTTAGGGCTGGGCATACAACTCAGGGTGGAGTGCTCACCTAGTCTAAGACTGTAGATTCAAAAATCAGAATCACACATAGAAAAAACAATGTATAATACCACTGGACACTCAACATGTACCATCCACTCTGGAAAAGACTTTCAAATAGCCCCCACTAACTCTGCTCAAACCATTTCTGGTTTCTTGCTACTTCTCAGTTCATCTTGGCAGAAAACCTTACCAAAATCCCATACTTATTGTATTACCCTGTGTCCTGCATTGCATCTGAATAGAGTTTACTCTTTTTTTTATTGGATATTTTATATATTTGCATTTCAAATGTTATCCTCTTTCCCAGTTTCCCATCCAGAACACTCATCTCCCATGCCCCTCCCCCTGTGTCTATGAGGATGCTCCCCTTACCCCACCTAATCACTCCTACCTCACTGACCTGGCATTCCCCTTCACTGGTGCATCGAGCCTTCACAGGACCAAGGGCCTTTCCTCCTACTGATGCCAGACAATGCCATCCTCTGCTACATATGCAGCTGGAGCCATGGTTCCCTCCATGTGTACTCTTTGGTTGGTGGTTTTGTCCCTGTGAGCTCTGGGGGTGTCTGGTTGGTTGATATTGTTGTTCTTCCTATGGGGTTGCAAACCCCTTCAGCTCCTTCAGTTCTTTATCTAAGTCCCCCATTTGGGACCCCATTGGACCGTTGTCCAATGGTTGGTGACAAGCACTTGCCTCTGTATTTGTCAGGCTCTGGCTGAGCCTCTCAGGAAACAGCTATATCAGGCTCCTGTCAGCAAGTACTTCTTGACATCCACAATAGTGTCTGGGTTTGGCATGGATGCACAGGTGGGACAGTGTCTGGAAGGCCTTTCCTCCAGTCTTTGGTCCACACTTTGTCCCTGTATTTCCTTTAGACAGGAGCCCTTCTCAGTTGAAAATTTGTATATAAGTAGGTAGCCCCATGCCCCAACCGGGGGTCTTGCCCAACCTCTGTATATGGTCTCTACAGGTCCTCTCTCCCCTTTGTTGGGCATTTCAGCTAATCTCATCCCTTTTGGGTCCTGGGAGACTTTGGGGTCCTGAGATGCTTTCCTGGCATCTGGGACTTTCTGTTGACTACCCCCAGTTCTCCATCCCCCTTGCTACACACCTCTGTTCAAATTCCTGACCCTCTGTATATCATCCCTGTCTTCTCTCATACCTGATCCTGCCTCCCTTTTTTCTCTTCCCCCTCCTCTCTTTCTCCCAAGTCTCTCCTACCCTCTATCACCTGTGAATATTTTGTTTCCCCTTCTAAGAAGGACTGACGCATCCACATTTTGGACTTCCTTCTTGAGCTTAATATGATCTGTGAATTGTATCTTGGGTATTCTGAGCTGTTGGGCTAATATTTATTTATCAGTGAGTGTATACCATGTGTGTTCTTTTGTTACTGGGTTACCTCATTCAGGATAGTATTTTCTAGTTCCATCTATTGCTGAAGAATTTCCTAAATTCATTGTTTTTAGTAGCTGAGTAGTACTCCATTGTGTAAATGTACCACATTTTCTGTATCCATTCCTCTGTTGAAAGACATCTGGGTTCTTTCCAGATTCTGGCTATTATAAATGAGGCTGTAGCATTTTCAGCAAATGGTGCTTGTTCAACTGGTGGTTAGCATGTAGAAGAATGCACATTGATCCATTCTTATTTCCTTGTACAAAGCTCAAGTCCAAGCTGATCAAGGACCTCCACTTAAAACCAGATATATTGAATTGAATAGAAGAGAAAGTGGGGAAAAGTTTCAATCACATGGGCACAGAGGAAAAGTTCCTGGACAGAACACTAATGGTTTTTGCTCTAAGATCAAGAAATGAAAAATGGGACCCCATAAAATTACAAAGCTTCTGTAAGGTAAAGGACACTGTCAATAGGACAGAACAGCAACCAACAGATTGTAAAAAGATCTTTACCAATCCTACATCTGATAGAGGGCTAATATCCAATATGTACAAAGAACTCAAGAAATTTAGACTCCAGAGAACCAGATAGCCCTATTAAAAATGGAGAGCTAAGCAAAGAATTCCCAATTGAAGAATATCAAATGGCTGAGAAACACCTAAAGAAATGTTCAACATCCTTAGTCATCAGGGAAATGCAAATCAAAACAACTTTGATTCCACCTGATACCAGTCAGGGTGGTTAAGATCAAAAACTTAGGGGACTGCAGGGCCTGTGGAGGATGTATACAAAGAGGAAAACTTCTCCATTGTTGGTGGAATTGCAAGCTGGTCCAACCACTCTGGAAATCAGTCTGGCGGTTCCTCAGAAAGTTGGACATATTACTAACGGAGGACCTAGCTATACCACTCCTGGGTATATACTCAAAAGATGCTCCAACATATAACAAGGACACATGCTCCACTATGTTCCTAGCAAAACTTTCAGTCACCATAAGAAGATTTGAGAAGGTAAGATTTTCCATGATGAAGCCAGATTTAGCCAATATTTTTATACAAATCTAGTCCTACTGTTCTAGCATTTGCTGTGAAGAGACAGCATGCAGACATCATGAACAAGACATCTAT
The DNA here is from genome assembly GCA_019843855.1 of Hylomyscus alleni. Classification (NCBI taxonomy): domain Eukaryota; kingdom Metazoa; phylum Chordata; class Mammalia; order Rodentia; family Muridae; genus Hylomyscus; species Hylomyscus alleni. The sequence continues at coordinate 6,951 of JADRCC010415085.1, forward strand.
TATAAAGGAAAATATTTACTTGTTTCTGGCTAACCATTTGAGAGGTTCAGTTCATTATTATCATGATGGGAACCATGGCAATTTATAGGCAGACATAGTGCTGGAGGAGGCAAGAGTTCTATATCTTGATCTGCAAGTAGCAGAAGGAGTTTCTAATCCAGTGAGCATGGCTTGAACAAAATGCCTTCCTCTACAGTGACACACTTCCTCCAATCAGATTTAAACATATTTAATAGTGCCACTCCCTATGGACCTATGGGGGCCAGTTACATTCAAACTACCACACCTACAGAAGTTTTTAGAAGAAAAACTCCAACCATAGTAAGTTAACTACACTTATAAAAACAGTTATTAAATTATATCAACTAGTAAAATCAAAAGTAGGGAAACACGCACACATACACACATGCACCATCACCACCAGCACCACCAACACAACCACAAATAACAAAAAATAATAGGAATAATTAATGATCATCAATAACTCATCATTAGTATGTCTTGATATCAATGGTCTCAATTCCCCAGTAAAAAGACACAAACTAATAGAATGTAGTTCAAAACAAGACCCATTCTTCTGCTGCATGCAAGAAATGTACCTCAACATTAAGGATAAACATTATGTCAAGATAAAGCCAGATTTAAACAATATTTATATGAAGTCCTGGGGAAATTAGGACTACAAATGACATATACAAAGATAAGAAAGGCAGTTTAAAGCAAGCATCTAGCTAATATTAAATTAAATGGAGAGAAATTTAAAAAATTCCACTAAAATCAAGAACAAGATTGTCTACTTTTACAATACATATTCAGTATAGTACTTGAATTCTTAGCTATAGTAATATGACAACTGAAGGAGATCAAGGATATATAAATTGGAAAGGAAGAAGTCAAAATAGGCTATTTGCTGATGATATGATAGTATACATAAGTTACCCCCAAAATTTCATTGGGAACTCTTACTGCTCATAAATACATTTAGTATAGTAGCTGGATACAAAATTAACTCACACACAAAAAAAAATAGCCATCATATATACAAATGAGAAATGAAATGCAAAAATATTCAGGGAAATAGCACTTGTCACTGTGGTCTCAAATCATATAAAATACCTTGGAGTAATGCTAGCCAATCAAGTCAGAGACTTGTATAATAAAACTTCAAGCCTTTGAAAAAAGAAATTGAAGAAGATATCAAAAAATGGAAAGATCTTCCATTCCCACAGATGGGTAGGATTAACAAATTGAGAATGAAAATCCTACCAAAAGTAATCTACAGATTCAACGCAACCCTCATCAAAATTACAACACAATTCTTTACAGACCTTGAGAGAATAACTTTCAACATCATATGGAAAAATAACAAACTCTGAATAATAAAAGAACTTCTGTAAATCTCATGGTCCCTGGTTTTAAGTTGTTTTACAGAGCTATAGCAATAAAAATCATGTGGTATTGGCATAAAACGAATACATTGCTCAAGGAAATGGAATCAAAAGCTCAAATAAAAATGCACCCACATATGGACACCTGATTTTTGATAAAGAAGCCAGAAATATGCATTGGGGAAAAAAAGAGACTCGTCAACAAATGGAGCCGGGTAAATTGGATGTTTGCATATAGAAGAATGTCAATATAGCCATACTTATCATCTGTCCAAAACTCAAGTCCAAATTGATTATAGACCTCAGAAAACCTCTTATACTTATCAGAATGGCTAAGTTCAATAATAGAACAACTCCTGCTGTAGAGGATGTGGAATCAAGGCAACATTCCCTCCTACATTGCTGGGGTGAGAGCAAACTTGTATAGCCACTCTGAAAATCAATATGGTGGTTCATTCTAAAGTTGAGAATCAATCTAGGTCAAGACCCAGCAAAACCACTCTTGGGCATATACCCCAAGGATGCTCCATACATCCACAAGGATACATGCTTAACCATGTTCATTGCTACTTTATTCATAATAGCCAGGGACTGAAAACAGCCTAGATGTCACTCAGCAGAAGAATGGATAAAGAAAATCTAAATCTACACAATATAGCATTACTCAGCTCTTTAATGAAATGGCATTATGAAATTTTCAGGCAAATTGATGGAACTAGAAAAAATTATATAAGTGAGATAAACTAGACCCACAAAAATAAACATGGTATACATTCACTTATATCTTGATATTAGTCATTCAATAATCGATAACCAAGCTACAAGACATAGACCCAGAGAGGTTATGTATAGATAAAAGGACTTGGGGAGCACATGAATCTCCTTGGGAAATAGAATAGATTTTATTCTTGGACTGAGGTGGAGGGGAACAGGAACAGGAAGACAGTGAGGGATATTGTAATGGAGGTGGGTTGAGGGTGGCGCCCAATTGTGGTGACTGAACATGGTGGTGGGGGTGTGTTGGAGGATGTGATCAACTGAGGAACGCTGTCTTTGGTGGAGCTCCACTTAAAAACCGAAGAAACAGTATCCTGCATGGTGGTAGGCAACAAACAGCATTAATGTTAGTGCTAGCCATAAATTTCATCTTTTGAAGGCTGTTGTTGGAGGTGCAAAAAGGATATGAGCTAGACTGAAGAGGTGTTGACCCGATGCCGAATTCACCTCGGGGCCACAGCACCTTGGCATTCACCTAGGGGCCACAGCACCTTGGCATGGAGAATTCTATATAGACATTTGTCTGTAGCCAAGAACTACATCAGGTGAGAAGAACAGGGTTTTGTTTTTTGTTTTTTGTTTTTGTTTTTATTTTAAAGAGAAAAATACCAAACAACAACAGCAACAACAAAAACATGTTAGAAAAATTCTTAGCTCAAGTATATTTATGCTGTGCATAGGTCCCAGAAGTAGAATGGTAAGTATACAAATAGCATGAGAAAGAGAGAGAGAGAATAGGTTTCAGAAAAGCAGTTGTCCTCTGTGGGACACATTAGCAAGAGAAGGAAAATGGATTTCAGAGCTCTCCTAGGGACAGGAGGAAATCAGGAGACATCCTACTTCCTCTCTGGCTCCTACTAGAGATATCCTTAGTTCTGGTTCTTCCCTCTCTGTCTTTTGTCTGTCTTTGGTGCACCAAACTGTGTGTCTGTTTCTGTTTTGTTGTTTGAATGATTGTTGTTTTGTGTTTCATGTTGAAATGAAAAAATGGTTAAAACTTTATCTGCTGGCTATCCATCTCTTGATTTGGTTTAGAAGCCAGTCTCAGTTTGCACAGCAGAAACTGATAAGTTACCTTGCACTGTAGCTGGGAGTCAAGCACAGCTGGAGAAAAGCTGCTTTTAAATGGGCCAGCAGCTTCTCGGGTTCTAGGGCAAGTAAGCTGATAGTTGTTTCTCCTAGAAAAATCTCTAAAATTGTGATTATTGGATTCAGCAAGTGGCAAGGTGCTTTTTTCTCTTGAAATTACAGCTAGAAAGGATAAGGAAATTTTGTTTTGTCTAAATATATAAGATGTGTGTAGCCACAGACTTTGTGTTTGAACTTTACTAATTAGCACCTGAATTGAACACCTGGGATATTTTAACTTTTGACTTTATATCTTAAGCAGATTGGTTGCCTTTGAGTAAACTCAGCTATTCACCATGGCAGTCATTTATCCCTATGAAGAAATGCATTGAGTGCATATTCATATGCCCTTTGGGGTTTTGGTTTGAATAGGAAAGAGTGTGCTTTTGAAGGCCAGTGGTCAGATGGGCAACCGCTCTTGAGCTCCTGTTGACTTAAACCAGACACATACATCAAAAGGTTATGTGTGTAGTCCAGTCCAAGATGGGTGAGAAGGAGAAATATAGATCTGGACCTAACAGAGACACAGCTGCCTAGCTACTCTATACCCTAGACAGGATCATGGAAAACAAGTAATTCTTGTGCTCTCCCTATCCCAATCAAGCTTATCTCTAAAAAACAAAAAAGGGGGAACTGTGCCCTTCCCCCAGTCTTGAATGGGCTAAATAAACCTCCAACTTCAGTGCCTGGCTCCTGGAAGTATTTGCATTTCCCTACTAGAGCCTTGAAGAGTTGACAACCTGCTGAGCTTGCTTTACCACAGAATCCAGCTGAAACAAAGAATGGGTCTTTGGATTTTGCCTATATAAATGCAGAGCTGAAAATTAAACCTGGAGCCTTGATCAGAAATCTTTGTCTTGGCTTCACCCTTTTCTTGCCTGACTATCTTTTTTCATTCCCAGCCTCCCTTTCAGGTGTAACCAGTTCTCCATGGCTATAGGTCAGCTACAGTTGAGGAAAGGAAGGCAGGAAAGAAAGCTGGAAATGAGGGGCATTTGAAGGATGATATGGAAACCTAATGCAGTGCCTAAATAATGTGAAGGCAATATTAATGAGGTTTCCTAATAATGGGGGATATAGAGTCCCAACTGGCCATATATTATCACCAAATGAGACCCTGCTGTAAATTTACAA
>JADRCC010415158.1:0-11395 GCA_019843855.1 Hylomyscus alleni
TCCTGCTTACTCCTTCCTCAGTGGATAGCATTTGTGTGGGTGCTGGGGATGGAACTCAGGTTCTTGGGTTTTCAAGACAGGTACTTTCTGGAATACCATCTCCTTAGCTCATAAAATAAATTAACTGCTAATAATATCTATTAGACACAGCCACCACTGGTGTGTTGTTTCTGAACTTGATGGTTTCAGACTATAGAAAGCAAACCCCCAAAATACTGAAGCACCTCTGATTGCACTGTTTAAACTCACTGGAAGGGTGGTGGTGTTTCTCAGTGTGGAAACAAGGCAGAGCATTCTCAGAAAAGTACAGAAGCCAAAGCATGCCTGGAAACTCAAGCCAAATGAACATCATCAACACCCGCTCCCTACCCAGACCCACTTTCCTGTTTGTGTATGAAATGGTCTTCTCCTTCACTGGATAGACGGCCCCTATTCACTAGTGACAGGGTGTTTTGGACTGTGGTAGTGCTTCCCCATCATCCCATGAGTTCACAGTTATCATATGAGTAGCCTAGCTATGTTTCTCAAAACTCATTTCCTTTCGGACTTCCAAATGCTTCTCCAGCCAGCCACAGTACGCTTCTGGGTTTCATTGTACCTTCCAGGCATATACTCCTATCCCATCATCTCACCCCCGATGAAAACAGTAGCATCCAAGTTTTCCATCACATTCATCACACTATGTTATCATCTTTACACATAAACAGACTCCTTCATCTAACGTGTCTGTTCATGAACTGGCCTATAAGTATTTCTGGGAATATGGGGAACAAAAGTAGATTAAACGTGATTAGGGTTTTTTTCCCTCAAATTATTTTTTGTCTATTTAGAAATGTGTTTTAACAGTTTTTTATCATTTAATTATGTTGGAAAAGAACAAGTTATTTTCCCACTGGTCAGAAGACAATTTCAGGTATGGTCTAGGATAATAAATTTTAACAAGGGACTCCTAGGCAAATGGTGGATTCTAATTACATTATCACACTCTTTTATCTCTTTTAGTCAGTGGGAAACATTCCTTTGGCACTTGTGGCCTCAGCTTTAGATTATCTTTCATTAAAGTCACTGTTCCAGGCATTGGGAACATAAAATTAATTGACCAAGACATGCCCTCAAGAAGCTCATAGTGTAGCCAAACAAAATATAAACAAATCACATTAATACGACGTGCTCCTTGGCACAATGGAGATGTACTGCTTGCAGTGGAGACTTGCTGGCTGGAACACTCAGCTCATTTCTACAACTCAGAGTGTCCCAGAGCCTTGTTCAGGGGCCATCTTTCCCACAGTCTCTGTGTAAGGTGTGTGTGGGTGTGTTAAGGTACAGGTACTCTTTCTTTGCCAAGCCTATGACTTCCTCATCTCTAGAGACCAAGTTCAGGGCGTCTGCTCTCCTAATAAGACTCCTAAGGCTTCCCACTCACACTAGCAACTTTGAACTAGTGCCTTGTTTCCTTCTCTCCTCCCATGTTGTTGGGGAACAAGGCTGAGTACAGCACCAGGCTGTAAACAAGGCTGGATTACAGCTCAGCAGAGTCAGGGGAATTTAGGAAGTAGTCACCTGGCCACAAGATTCGCAGATCTGAAAACTCAGAACTGAAAATAGAACAGCACCCAAACCACCCTTCAGAAAAAGCCACTGCCGTGGTTAGCTGTTTGAAAAGCCTAAACAGTACCTAGGGTCACATGCTGCATTGTATTATTATTATTTTTTTTGTATTGCTCATTGTGACTTAATTATTTTGGAAAAGTATTTGATGTTTGAGAAAGTTCTTTGGCCACTGATATGCTAAATGTGGTTTTCCTTAGGTTTCCAATAGATCTATTTATCAACGTTAACCTGATGATCTGATTAGGGGCAGAGGGGTTGATACTTTAGCTGATATATTTTGTGCAAGCTGCCAGAAAAGAAAGACAATCGATAGTGCTACTTAGCTGGAAGACCTCTGAACCACAACAATGAGCAGCAAGATATACCTGAAGGAGCAGGAGTGACACTTACATCCTGAGTGGTAACCAACATGTATGATTGGACTCAAGGTCTGCTCAGTAGGAGAGAATTCATTCTGATCTGCTGAACCTCATCAGCTCTATGGTTGGAGAGGTCATAGAACCTAAAGTAGAATCTATTTCTCCCATTTTTCTAAATCAATATGACTTCGAATTGCATTCTAAATACTTATTCTTACTACTACAGATAAATGTAACTTTCACACCCACATAAAAAAGCCTCTTCTTCCCCAGTAGGGGCTACTCCAAAGATCCATAACTTATCGAATCTAGAGAATATATGACCATGGGTGCCCAACCCCAGTTGGAACATTTGCCATGCAACCCTATAACCTAGGACTCAGGGAACATCGCAGAAGAGAAGTTGAAAACGTTTAAGAGCCAGAGGACCAGGATGATTTCTGTGAGGTAGTGTGGTGTCCTCTAGACAGGAGTGGGAGGATGCAACCATAAAATCTCAATATGCTTTACTAAACAAAGCCTGAATAGTGACTATTACCCTGACATGCCAGTCTGGATGGAGAAAGTTCACTAACTCCCATGCAGAGATGAAGAGCTACAGTTAATCAATGGCTGCTGAAAGAGGAAGAATCAATATTGTCTAGCTATAAACCTCTGTTAGGTTATCAGGTTCCAACTGGTCATCTCTAAACACACACTCATAAAAGCCACTGAATGGACTCAGTAGGTTTTTTTTGTGTGCATGCATTCATGCATGCATATGTGTGCGCATATGTGTTAGTGTTGTACGTGCATGCATAGTGCATGAATACATACATATATACATCTTCACTCAGAGACCAGACGATGATGTCTGGTATCTTAATCAATCATCTTCCGCCTTATTTTTAGGCATGATCTTTCACAAAACTGAAGCTATGTTGGCAGCCGGCAAGCCCCAGTTGGTCCTTGTGTCTCTGTCCACACAGGGCAGGGATTGCAAACTAGCTAGTATACATGAACACACCCATTTTTATTTTGTTTTATTTTGTTTGTGTGTGTGTGGGTGCTATAGAGTTGAATGCAGGTCCTCATGATTGTGTAGCAATCACTCTTTCTCACCGCACCACCTCATTAGTCCCTAGAAAATTTTGTTAAGTGGAGAACTTAACTAAAGAAAAGAAATAGGAAGGGAGAGACATAAAGAGAGGGAAATACAGTTTAAACAAAACCATGACAACAAGGCCACTTTCGTTGTGGCACGTGGGAGAGGAGATGGATTCTTTCTCTTAAATATCCACATCATGGGGCATTACTGAGGGAAGTCAGGGCAGGAATTCAAAAACAGACTTAGAAGCAGGAAGTGAAGCAGAGCCCAGAGGATGATCATTATTGACTGACTCCCTGTGGTTTATTCACATTATACATTCCACTTGCCCAGGAATGGCACCCCCTAGAGTGGGCTGTGGTCTCCTCAATTAATTAGCAACCAAGAAAATGTCCCATAGATGTATCCACAGACCCCTCTGAGGGAGGCAGTTCCTCAGTGGAGGTCGTCTCTTCCCAAGTGCTGACAACAAAAGCTACTATAAGATTGGATCCAAGTTTATGACTATATAAGTACTAATAAAGTGGGTGTCCATGGTTTTTGTTGGGACGTTGAATATAAGATGTTATAAACATGGCCAGTAGGAGAGAAGCAATAACAGAATCACCACATCCTGCAATGATCAGTGTCCATCAGAACAAAGGGCACTAGCTACATGCAGAAATGTACTGTACTTAAGGATTAACAATATATTCTTGTCTCCTACAGATGAAAAAAATTCACACAAGTTCCAGGTTAATCACCTGAATTGTTAAGAACAAACAGCTAAAAATAGAAAGTCATTCTGAGGAATTTTCAAGCACTAGTTATGAGAAATTTTGTCAAAACTAGTTATAGACACAAAGAAAATTGCACATGTTGGTTTTTGTGAATCTTGTTTTTTCTTATTAATCATGGTTCTCAAAACCAATGAATGAGATGTTTTCTACTTGATGTAGCAGAATGTTGGTTTAGGGTTCCAAAATTCCAGTTAGTAGTTCAAGATTAGCAGCTACTAACCAGTCACATGTAAGGTCACCATTATTTCATCAAGTTTATGGGAGAATTTGATTGATGAGCAAACAGAATGTTTGGCATACTGTGAAGTGGTGTGAAGACAGAGCTGTGTCGTTATGAAACTAGGCAACTAGCTTTGGATAATTTGGAAATGTTTATTGGAATTTATAGTTAAATCTAGATGTTGGTTCAAGGGAAGGAGACATTGAAAGCAGTCTGGTTTCTGTATTTTACATTTAGTGATCAAGAGCAGCATTCTTAGACTGACATGAATCTTGAGGAATGCTATTAAGTATTACATAAGAATAGACCAACTGTATATAGGAGCTAATGATGAACATAAAGATGTCAAGTTATAGGTAGTAATTATGTTGAACCCAAGGGTGAGAAACAGAGAGTCAGGAAAGATCAATTAGTAAAACAGACTTACACAACTGAAGACAGTCAGATACCAGTTAGTATCAGAAACTAAGAAACACTGGTAGGGTTAGCTTGCTTTTCTGTGGTTCTGTCATGGACATTCATCCAAGAGTTTAGTAAGACACCCTTGGATAGGGACATTTATTTAGTGGTTTTAATTCTCAAGATCATGGTTCCTGATAGTTTGAAATAGTTACATTCTAAATGGCAGGCTGTAGCTTAAGATCCCTTGATCTTAAAATCTTGCATGCATTGCTGTTTACTTTGCATAATGATTTTCATGGATTTTTGACATATAGTCTTGTAGCCATTATTACAGTACAACACAGATAGTCAGGGAATTAATAATCCCTCAACTTTCACCTGTTCATAGACCATCTCCCCGCTGATATCCTCTGGGACTACTGGTCTGTTTTCAATCCTTGAAGGTTTACATTTTGCAGAATGCAACATAAGTGAGCTTGAGCTTGACAGTTTGTAGTTTTCTTAAGAGCAGATTTATCTAGTTAACAATATGTTCTGAAGGGTCACCCATGTCTTTGCCTGGCTTCATGGTACATTAATGGCAGACATAAAATATCCATCATGTGGCTGTCCTGCAGTTGTTCACCCATCCACCCATTAAGGGACATCTTGGTGATTATGAATAAAGCCTGTATAAACATTCAGGTCTGTGTAGACATTAATTTTCAAATCAGTTGGATAAGTACTTAGGAACACAAAGGCTGTATCGCACGGTAAGACTCTATTTATCTTTGTAAGAAGTTGCCATAGTTTCGCAGAGTGGAGACAGCATTTCCACCAGCATGGAGTGAGAATTGATGAATTTCACTCTTGAAATGTTATGTTTAACTTTTATATTCAGCCCTATAATCCACTGTGAGTTAATTTTTATGTACAATATACTGTGTGTTTCTAGGTTCTTGCTGTTGTTGTCTTTTATACATACAAGCATCCAACTGTTCAGTAACAGTTGTTGGAAGTGTCTTTCTCTTGAATTATCTTTTTGCCTTTCTCAAAGATTAGTTCAATGTATTTATGTAGGTCGATCAATGCTTTAGCCAGTTCTGTAGTAAGTGGACATGGTTCTCACAGGATCTCTGTTAGTAAGTGCTAGTTCAAGACTATTCTTAGCTCTCAACTATTATTATTAGGATTTTTAAAATTAAAAATTAATTATGTGCATGTATGTGTGTATATGTATGTATGTTTGTACACACCAATGCTGGTGCTTGTGGAGGAAGGATGAATCAGATTTGTTTGGCGCTAGAGTTACAGGCAATTGTGAACTATCAGATATGGGCATAGAGATCCAAACTGGGAGTCTTCTGGAAGACGGCTACACTTCTTAACTGCTGAGCCATCTTTCCAGCCCTGTGACCATTAGTTTTATGTGTCACCTTATATAGGTGAGAGTATTAAGATATTTAATCAAATGCAAGTCTGGATGTTACCATAAGGGTATTTTATAGAGGAGGTTAATATCTACAATAAAGTTACTTTGAAGAAAGATTGCCCTACATAATGTGGATAAAACTCACCCAGTCTGTTTAAGACCCCCAGAGCAAACACTGAATTTTCTCACTGAGGAAAATGAAAAAAATTGCCTGAAGACTGAATCACCAACACTTCTTGAATTTTAAGTTTGCTGGCCTCTTCTGCAGATTCAGGCTTTTAGTTCTCCTTTTAAGTTTAGCTTTCCCAGATATTGCATTGTGTTATACAATTCTTTAAAATGAGTATCATATTTATATGTGTATATATATATATGATCATGCATTATATATAAAAATTATTTATCATGTACATATAGTTGCTGTGTTGTTCTCAACAAACATATCATATGCTGTATCACAAAACTTATCTATTTGATTAACAGATAAAAATATCCATAAATTTAATAATGCAGTAGGAAACCTACAACATGGAACAAAATATACTTAACATTTTGTTTGTTTATTCTTATTAGTATAATTATCTTCATTAATTTTACTATTAATAGTTATTATTTGAAACAGGCTCTCACTATGTACCCTGGGTAGGCCTTGAACCTACACTCATCTCTTTCTGCCTTAGACCCCTGAGTGCTGGAATCATAGGTTTTTGCCACTTTGTTGGGAATTGTTTTCAGGCTCATTATGGTGAAACTGCAAGAATTAAAATCACTAAGGAAAAGAGTATCCAAAGGATAGATAAACATTATTTATTTTAAGAAAAAGCATACATATTTGAAATGTTCTGAAGCTGATTTTAAAAATGCATGATATTTAGTAGTGTTGAAAAAAATACATTTGAGCTTTTTAAGGGAAGTTAAATTTTCTAACTTTTCCATCAGAAAGAGAGCCATAAATTATGTTTAAATATTTTATAGCACAACATTGTCAAACTTCCGGGTAAGTAAAGTTAAAAGATGCTGCTTCATGGCAATGCTGGCTGTCCTGTTCCTGCAGAATCATGAGTACCCTGAAGGCTGTGAGAACACGTGCATAGTATTACATACCAGGGCCCACTCCTGATCCTTTGGTATACACAGCTTCTGCTAGGGTCATGGTCTCCTGTCCCTCTCAGAGGTTAGGCCAGTGTTCTTAACCTTTCCTCCCTCTGGAGATCAGAATCAGTGTGACCTGGTCAAATCTTCAAACACAAGTCACATTGTTTGATAATTTTGTGGTCAAAGGAGACCTTCTTGTCAGGGAAGTTCTAGCTCTCATAAGACGCAAGTAAAAGTTAGACTCTTGCTTCAACAAGGCGAATACTTCATTGAACATTATTTATTTTAAGAAAAAGCATACATATTTGAAATGTTCTGAAGCTGATTTTAAAAATGCATGATATTTAGTAGTGTTGAAAAAAATACATTTGAGCTTTTTAAGGGAAGTTAAATTTTCTAACTTTTCCATCAGAAAGAGAGCCATAAATTATGTTTAAATATTTTATAGCACAACATTGTCAAACTTCCAGGTAAGTAAAGTTAAAATTGGCCATTTTCTTCTCTTTGACATCTTAAATGTTTAGACACCTATGTTTTCATGCACAGCTTCATACAGTATTGGCTCTCTCAAAATGTAGGACAGGGAAGACCTCCACACCTACTGTGGTATTTTAACCTGTAGTGAGCACCAGTTACTATTTTTGTTTGTAAAGTGGTTACTCATGTTCTTTCATGGTGACTGGACTATCATATGGTGTAAAGGCCTCCCACTGATTCCCTCAACACAGAGTACATTTGGAATGTCATTTCTTGAAAAACTACTTACCTGCAATCAGAGTAACCATCTGTCTTCATTTCAACACATTCACACCTGTAGAGTGTGAACTTGCCATCAGCAGTTACATTGAGATTCAGCGTCTTGAGGGAGTGAGTTAGTCTAATGAGCCTAAATCAAATGGGCTAAGCTTTTGTAATGTTTTATTTTCCCTTTCAAAGTGAGAGACATAAGCTCCAGCGAAAGCTGTGTGATAATGGGGGCAGTGCTCACAGTCTGTGTTGTTTGGGAGGTTTTGGAAGAAAACATTCTGAACATGCGTTTTCTCACTCTTCCCTCTGCTCTCCAGCTGCCCCTGCTGGGTGTGTGGTGTGATCATCTGATTCAGAAGTCTGTAATACACTTGTCGCACTTGGAAGTGTTGCATACACTTGTAAATTATCCTTTACAAGGATAGGCCTGAAGATACCATTGAATGCTGTTTTAGGATTCTGTTGATGCCTTTTCAATGTTGTGTAGCTTCAAGAGAGGCATCCCAGAAATGGGTTTTTGTCTAAAACTTCTTTGGCTTCCTCACTAATTCATAAGATTATTTCCCTGTAAATGTCTTCTCATCAGTTTTCTTTTCCCTCTTGTGTGAACCTTAAGGAGAGAGGGCCCTGAGAATTCTTCGATGTCAGGAGCAACACGTTCATTTTTAGGATAGCTGTTTTATCTAACTTGTAGATTCTATCTTTTGGAACATTTGTTATGGAACAAAACAGATAATGACATAAATTAAGTTACAGATTTCTTTTTTGTCTCAATCAGCATATGAAATACATTCCTGTGTGTATGAGCTTTCTTCATATTAAATATTTGCATTCTGCCTTCTCTTGTTTCTAGGCAGAAAAGTATTTTGAAATATCATTTTATAAACAGCACCAGCTGGCCATAGCAGTGTCAGAACTGTATGTGATTATATAATCTTAAAAATATTTGAAAGTGTTTATAGTGGATGCTAGTTAACTCACATTAGAATATATGTATGTATGTATATACATATAATTTATATACACATATGGGTAAATAGGTAAAGTCTTCATATTTTATTAGTTTTATTTTCTGACTGCATTCTTATTTTTTATTAACTCAACTTATGTGATGGAATCTAGGTTATTCCTCTTTTTAAATGTCTCAATTTTATTTTGTAAAGCAATATTGTGAAGATGATTATTTTCTTTTTCTTTTGTGCGTGGTATGCATGAGTATGAGTATGCATCTTTCCTGTGTATGTAGGCACACATGTGTGCAGTTACATGCACACATGTGTGAGAATAAGTGTGGAGGCCTCAAGTTGTCTTTCTTAATTTCATTCTACCTTATTCACTGAGGCAAAGCCTCTGAGTTGAGTCTCACCGATAGGGTTGGTGCAGTATTACTTGAGCACAGAGCTCACCATAGAGGTCAATGTGGTGGCTGACTTGCTGTGGCAATTAATCCATCTCTGTCTTCAGGGTGCAGAAGTAATGGAGGATCTGTAACACACACCTTCCTTATGCAGGTGCTAAGAATTTTTAACTCTAGTCTTCTGAGGTGAGAGTTCTTTCAACAATACACTAATCTTGAATGATACTGTATTTTCTTTCATATATTAAGTGACCTACTTCTTACAACAATACCGTGCAGTAGTTTCTGTTGTCTGTATTTCATACATTACGGAAGTTCTGGGCTGTGACTTTCTCACCATTGCAGAAAGGAGATGCCAATGGGGCTGTTTGACTGCAGCCCCAGCTTGATCCCCAGCACCAAGGACACCTGGATGAAAGGGACGTTCTAAGACATGGGGAGTGGTTGTTTATTTGCACAGTCCTTCAGGAGATTCTGAGAAATTGATCTGAGTGGGAAGAAGGACTTGGGCGCACTCCGTGGTACTGCAGAGGAGTCTCCACTGGAAGAGCAAGCTGCAAGATTGTTTTGAATAATTACTTCCCTCGGGTCACACAAGGTCTCTGTGAAAAGCCTCCTGCATTAGATTGAGTGAAAGATGTAGTTGTCATGATTGCCGAGTGGGCTGAAGTGACAGAATAAATGACCTTCTCAGCACACTGCCTCTCTCCAGGAGCCAGGATGCACACAAAATCGGGGAAAGTTTAGGGTAATTTGAGCAATATATGCAGTGGTGGCAACACATGACTGTTTCCTCACAGCAGGCTGTGGTGGTAGGGAGTCGTTCAGGGCTCCGTCTTACTGCCTAAAATCTCCAAAGCTTTACTGACTGCCAGGATAATTAACCCTCCTGCATCCTGAAGGTTCCTTTAGATCCATTTCCAATACATTAAGAAGAAGAAAGAAAACAGTCATTTTCAGGTTGATCAGCCTGGTCCTTGGATGCTGATATCTGTCAAATTGCAGCCCAATAGGAAACAGAACCATATTTCTCAAGGACAATATTGAAAGAAACCTATTATTTTTTCTCTTATTTTTAAGTGCATAGAATTGTAATATATTTTATAGATTTTATTATTTGCAGTACCTCCAGGTGGGTGGTTGAAATCTGAAGCATATTATCCTGTTTCCAGGAGAGATCTGTTGTAGTTAACCCTCTCATTTTATAAAGCCATAGTGCTGCCAGATCCCTACCATGTTTACTCTTTGAATACATATTAACATTCCACGCCTTCAGATTTCTCACTGATCTCCAAACTTGCTCAATCCATGATGAATAACAACCATTTTTCCCTAAGATGAAAAGGCCTAAGAACTTTGTAGATCTTAAATGCATAAGAGTTTTCATTGAATAATTGCAACAAGCAGTTTTTGCTCAGAACAGAGGGTTATAAGGTAGGTCAGTTTTAGTTTATCTTAGTTCATTCTTTCAGAGCTTGTGGTCCATGACCCATTGGCTCTGCTGTGTTGTGTCTGGAGTGAGGAAGGCCACGAATATCTCACAGCAACCCAGAAACAAATTAAAGAGAAGAGCTGGAAAGCAGACTGCCATAGTCCTCTTTAGTGGTGTCTCCAACGGCCTAACTTCCTTCACTTGGACAGACTTTAAAAGCTTTGCTACCTTCTGATAATTTAGATCCACCGAGAAATAAATTAGTGTTTAGCACTTTTGGCAACCACTGACCCCATGGCATGGGCAATGCTATTTCTGAATAATACTGGGGTCCTACAAATGTATCATTGCACTATTTCAGATTTTATACCAGCTGTGGGGCTTATGGTTCACCCTTAATCTGGAATAGGATTCATCCATTAAAAAGAATGAATGAACTATTAGGTAATAGAAATAAGTAGCAGAAATGTTTGTAATGAGAGCTCATATCAATAACTTCAGTGTGATGGTGTGAACAGGATGAGAATATGGAAGAATAAGGAGTTTGTTAAAGTGAGTTGCTTGGGTGACAGTGTGAGTGGGGGTGGGTCATAGAAGTGTGTGGAAAGGCCCAGGAGAAGAGGAGAAAGGCACTTGGTCTTAGGCTTATGATAGGCCTAAGACGGTTTAAAGTTGAAAGGCCATTGGAATCTTATGGGAGTAAAAAGGGCGTCATGCTTCCTCTACCCAGAGCAACACAAGTTTACAGCTATGTCTGGAAAGTGCCCTGGGAAGGCAGGGAGCAGCAAGTGGCCTGGTTCCAACCTCTTCAGCCTCCTGCCCAAGTACTCTGGCTTCTTCCACTCCCACCCCAACAGGTAACCAAGAGTTTGGGTGGGGACACAGACTTTTCTGG
>JADRCC010415532.1:0-13371 GCA_019843855.1 Hylomyscus alleni
AAAGTAATTTGAGGACTGCAGAGTCCTATGGAGATAGCTCCTGCCAAAGAAGGCATTCTAAAGGAAGTAACTATACAAGACATTAAGATGTAATAATCAGGCATTGGGCATGAGGCATGGGAGACAAGTGCACAACATAATCAGAAGGTATCCCTAAGTCCAAAGCAACTGGGAGCTGTGCTCTACACCAGAAGTCAGGTGTCATGGCAGCTGGACACCAGCCTGTGCTTGTAATCTCAGCGTTAGGAAGGCTGAGAGGGGCCAGGAAGTGGTGGCGCACGCCTTTAATCCCAGCACTTGTGAGGCAGAAGCAGGCGGATTTCTGAGTTCGAGGACAGCCTGGTCTACAGAGTGAGTTCCAGGTCAGCTGGGGATACACAGAGAAACCCTGTCTCGGGGGGGGAAAAAAGGAAGGTTGAGAGGAAGATTGAGAGTTTTGAGACCAGCCTGGGTTACCCCATGTCAAAATAAAAGCCATGTGTTTCTTAGATAAAAATTATCTTCTACGTAAGGGCTCTTAAAAGAATTTGAGTGAATATGTAAAAGTAAACCCTGAAGCTGAGCATAGTAGCTTACACCTGTAATCCCAGCACTTGAAGAAGTGTAAACAGGAGGATCAGGAGTTCAAAACCAGCCTGTACTGCAAGATCCTGTTGCAAAAAATAATAATAATAATTTTTGATCCCATAGTAAGAAATTTCCAATGTGTTTTCCAGTCATGGGAGACCTAGAAGCAGGTAATTTCTCAAATAAAATGAGTTGGGAGTTCCGGTTGCCTCTTCATTTTTTACTCGTGTGTATGTGATAGAGGAAGGTGTGTGTCACAGTTTTGTGTGGAGGTAACATGACAGCTCGGAGGAGTTGGTTCTCTCCTCCTGTTGGGTCCAGGGAATTGAGTTCAGCTCACTGGGCTTGGCAACTTTACCCACTGAGCCAGTTTGCCAGTCCTTGCCTCCTCTTTATGACAGTGTTACCTGAAGTTAGGAGACCATCAGCTAAGAGATGTGATGAAATAGTTGAATATTTAATCACACAATACAGCCCTGCAGCAGAACCGAGGGTATCTGTACGTTAGTTTTCCAACTCGAAGCTCTATCAGACTGGCGGATAATACCTCTCGTTCTTGAAGTTTGTCGCAGGGGTTGGAGGGAGGGAAATCGGAATGTTGAGGCAGGGTTTTGTAGGTATGTTTTGAACTCATTCATCCTACCTTGACCTCTTGGGTGCTAGGGGCAGTAGATGTGCACCACCATCATGGTTACAGCATTTTAAAAGTATTCCTTAGTTACCTGGTCTCATCTTACCCAGCTGAGGAAGTTTGTTGGGTCACACATGGTTGCTGCCACAGCTTTATACTTAAGCAGAGTTCCCATTTGTTTTTCTTTCCTAACCACTTGGACACCTGGACTTTGAAACTCTAACTTGCCATGTAACTGCTGTACATGCCCTTAATCCCAACACTCAGGAGGCAGAGGTAGGCAGATCTCTGAGTTGGAGGCCAGTCTGGTCTACAGAGTGAGTTCCAGGACAGTCAAAGCTACACAGAGAAACCCTGTCCCCCCCAAAAAAAAAGCCAGGCACAATGACGTGCACTTGCATAGAATCCTAAAATCAGGACTCTAAGGCCACCCATGATTACACAGTTTGAGGCCAGCCTCGGCCATTGGAGATCCTGTTTAGGGCTAGCTACGTGGTTCAGCAAGTAAAGGAACCTGCCACCAAGTCTGGTGGTGGCCTCAGTTTAGTCCACCAAGTCTAATGATGGCCTCAGTTTAGTCCCTGGGACTCACATGATGAAGCCAGAGAACCAACTCCTCCAAACTGTTCTTTGACCTCTACATGGATACCATGATGCACATACTAAATTAATGCATGTCAAAACAAAACATACAGCTCTTTTCTAAAGAGTCTAAGGTCTAGGAACATAACTCAGTGGTACAGTATTTACCTACCATGCCTGCCTGAGGCTCTCAGTTCAGTCTCAATGCTGAAAAAAAAAAAAGTAGAAGGTAAACAAATGCATTCTAAGAGTGAGAACTCACCCAGAACCCACACAAAGATGAGAATCTGGCTACTTCTGTCTCTCCTAGCTACGAAGCAACATCCCCTGTCACCTGGTTGATATCTCTTGCGGATTACCCTGCAGTGCCATGCTACCCTGTGGGATGCACAAATGTCAAAGACTTTGTCACAAAGGAGAATGTCTTGTGGATGAGGCCTGCAAGCAGCCCTGTACCACACCCAGAGCTGACTGTGGCCACCCATGTATGGCACCCTGCCACCCCAGTTTACCCTGCCCTGTGACAGCTTGTAAAGCCAAGGTAAGTGTTAACTCGGCCGCTAATGAGTCCAGAATTGAGTTCAGTGGCCACCATATATGCATTCTAGGAACTGCAAGTCGTCGAGAGAAATCATACAGTCTGCATGATACTGTGCTGAACCTAGTGAACAAGAAGAAATATGTGATCCCTTACAATCAAACAGGACAGGTAGTAGCTAAGTGATGCCTCAGGTTATCAGGACCGTGGTGTCATAGTGGAGTAGTTAACCCTCTTGAAAGGTAAGTGGAGGGTTTAGTTTGGTCTGAGGAATCACAGAAGGCCACCCTGCGGAAATGAAGGATCATCTTGAGTCAGCTAGCCTTGGTTGGACCTGCGTCAAGTTGTACGCTGGATTCAGTGTACATACTAGGTTTACCCTTTCAACTAGGAGTAAGAAGAGAAACAGTTTCCAGAAAGGAACCTTATGACCAGGACATGTGCCTCCCAACGTGTCCATTGCTGTGTCCTCAGCTTGCATGTATGGTGGCTAGCATCTTCAGTCTGCAGAGAAGCTGATCCAGCTGTTCTCGGCTATGGCTTAAAAGTGAAGCCCACCTGGCTCTCATGCAGTTCTCTTGTGGGAAGAGTCACTCCACGCTAACTAATGTTTCAGGTAGAGTTACAGTGTGAATGTGGAAGAAGAAAGGAGATGGTGATCTGCTCTGAAGCAGCCGGGACTTATCAAAGGTTAGTGCTTCGGAAATGCTCAAAATGGGTGACTTTGCTGGAATAGGGGTTCATGCGCTTCTCTAATGGTAGAGACAGGCTAGGCAAATGAGTGCACTGCCACCGAGCTATAGCTCCAGTCCAAGGAGGTTGGTGGGTTTCTTGTTATTTAGGGGTTGTTTGGGGGTTTTTGTGAACGTTCACATTTATTTATTGCCTGTGTGTGTACATACATGTACATATGTGTACATACACACGTGCCACAGTGCATATGTGAAAGTAAAAGGACATTTGGGGAAGTTGGTTTTCTCCCTCTACCGTGTGGGTCCCAGGGATCAAAATGAGATTGTCAGGCTTGGCTGCAAGCAGTTTTATCTGTTAAAGCATCCTGCCATTCCCTTAGAAAGATTTTAAAGTAGACTTTTACATCTAGGGCTGGAGAAGTGTCATAGCAATTAAGAGCACTCACTACTCTTCAGAGAACCTGAGTCCGGATCCCAGGCAACTCCTGATCAGACATAACTCCAACTTCAAAGAGTTCAGTGCCCCCTGTGGCCTCCTCAGACTCCCATACAAACACATGGCACGTACAATAAGTAGATAAATAAATGAAGTGAAAATAAATCTTTAGAAAAAGGTTATTCTAATGTGTTTAACATGCTTTCCAGTACCTTTACGGGCTGGTGAGATGGCCCGGCAGGTAAAGGCACATACAGACCCGCATACCTGAGTCTCATCCCCTGGAGGGACGTCCCTTAAAGGAGGAAAAGGAGAACGGTTCCATCAGGTTATCCTCTGACTGCCACATGTGCATCATGACATGTGTGCCCCACCAACACACACATACATCATGCATACACAGTAATAAAATTACAAATATTTAAGTGCCTTTTCTTCCCTTTAAAAGAAATTTGTAAAAGAAATACTTCCCTCTTTCCCACTCTTTCCTCTTTTCATCTAATTACACCGTGAGATAGAGTGGAAGATGTCTTGAAGTTAGGTAACTGCTTTAATAGTTTACCTTTTCTTTCTGGTGGCACAGCTAAGGCACTGTGTCTTGTCACAAGCTTGTGCTTTCTGACTATTCTAGTAGATATCCTTACAGCCTCCCAAAGCCTGGACAGCCATGTGGTTGTACAAAGATCTGAGTATAGAGGTGGACTGTTGGTGAACGTCTGGCTATACGTCTCTAACTAGATGTGAAGGCGTGCCAAGGCCACAGGTGTGCACCAATGTCCGATTGGCTGGTACTTACTTTTGTTCATTGTTTTTGGTTTTGGAGACAAGGTTTTACTTTGTAATTGTGGCTTGTCAGAACTCACTGGATGGATCAGCTGGCCTTGAACTCACTGAGGTCTACCAGCCTCTGCCTCCCAAGAGCTAAGATCAAAGATGTTTGCCACT
This sequence comes from Hylomyscus alleni, assembly GCA_019843855.1. Taxonomy (NCBI): domain Eukaryota; kingdom Metazoa; phylum Chordata; class Mammalia; order Rodentia; family Muridae; genus Hylomyscus; species Hylomyscus alleni. The sequence goes on from JADRCC010415532.1 coordinate 4,392, forward strand.
GATTGTCTGTTCGACTAGAGTATTAGGCATTGGCCTGGATGTTCTGGAGATAGAAAGTCCTGTTAACTCTTCATGTGCAGCTGCTTAGAATCTAACTGAGGACATGGCTCATAATGTAGTACTATGGTAAACATTAGTAATAGATGAGCTTCCAAGGTGACACAAGCTATCTTGTGGTTAGTGAGCTCTGAGGAAGTGCCTGCATCCCTAGCACAGGGCTTCCTACGGGTCTGCAGTGCCTCATCTTTTTTTTTTTTTTTTTTTTTTTTTTTTGTAATTTCAGAATAGCTGCTATTTCTATGGCCTCTAAAATAACAGACATGCAGCTTGGAGACTCAGTGGAGATCAGCAAGTTCATTACCAAGAAGGAAGTCCAACAAGCCAGGTAATTAATTCTGGAAGTGGGCGCTGCTGCCTTCCAGTTCAGCAGTTTCTACAGGAATTCATATATCTCAGCCCTCCAAGGTAGAGTCTCATACAAAACGAGTATTCAGTAGATGTGGATGTTGAGATCGTATGCACCACAATCACTATGAGTCCTGCTCAGAACTTCTGTCCACGACAGAGAAAGGGGCAGAGATCTGACTTCATGTAGCTTGGCCCACAGAACTGAGATCCGGAGTGGACTGAAGTGGGGGACAGTCTGAAGCCACTAAGGACTGCTAGACCCCTGTAACCGGGAGGCCACCCATCTCCCTTGAGAAGGACCCATTTAGCCATCTCTGAACTGGGTCTTAGGGAAGACAGGGAGACTCTGCTGGCATGGTATGCTAATGAAGCCTGAGAAACAGATGGCCTCCTTGGGCCTTAAGCTGCTGCGTTCTCATAGTCTGCCTGAGATTGTCTTACTAGATAGAGCCATGGAGCCCGTGCCCTGACCGCTGTTTCATTTGTTCATCTAGGTTGCAGTGTGATGAGGAGTGTGCTGCCCTGGAAAGGAAAAAGTAAGTGGTTTCAGGAGCTTGTGTGACTAACGGGAGGAGGTGACCCCTCTTTCCCTCACCATCTGTTCTGGGTCCTAACTGCTATCGGCAGAGGAATGTGCCCATAAGAGCTGAATTGACTGAGATAAGCCACTCAGGTAGCTTGAGTATGTTCAGAGACATGAGCAGTGTGGTTTTGGCCCACACACTTACTCTGTACTCGCCAGCTTCCTGATCCAGCAGAGCTAAGAGGCTGTAGAAAGTGTTGAATAGGTGTTTTTATTATACTGTAACACAAGGACCTGGGAAGATAGCTCTGTCTATAAAATATTTGCACAAAAGCATAAAGACCCTAGCAGTCAAGTCCCTAGCAGTCAAATAAAAGTCAGGCATGATGCGTGGATGGTGGGAGGTAGAAACAGAAGGAAGCCAGTAGCCAAATGGTCAGCAAGCTCCACATTCACAAAGACAGAGATCTCTAAGTTTGAGGCCAGTATGATCTATATATTTAATTCCAGGGCAGCAAGGGCTATGGAGAAAGACTTTGTCTCAAACGTAGGACCTCTAGTCTGCACATACACAGTGCAAGCCAGGCATGGTGTTGCGCACCTATAATGTCAACCAATCGTAGTGTGGCACACCTATAAGCCCAGTACCTGGGAGACGGAGACTGGAGGATTCTTGTGCATCTGAGGCCAGACTGGGCTACATGGGTCACTTTGAGGCCAGTCTGAGTAACTTACTGAGAAGGCTGGAGCTGCAGCCAAGTGGTACCTCACATACGTGCAGCTGGAGGTTCAATCCCTGGTACAACCCCACAAAAGAGCTTTTGTTCTTGTGCCTCTCCTACCCTAGTCTCCCATCCCATTTCATTTCTTTTTCATTTTTGCAGTGCTTAGCATCATACCCAGGGCCTTGCTTATATCAGGCAAACATTAAGGCAGACTAATCTTAAACGCACAGAGATCCACCTGTCTCTGCCTCCAGAGTATAGGATCAACTTCATTTATTGCAACAGCGTCTCTCCTTACTGCCGATTTGGCTGCTGGCTGACTAGAAGGTCTGAAGCCTTCTGTCCACATCCCCACATCTTACTTGTTGTTTTGCTGCCTGTCAGTTTTTTGTTTGACATGGTCTCACTATGTCACTCCTCCTGACCTTCCCTATGTAGGCTCTGCCTCCTGAGGGCTAGACGTTGGGATTGTAGGTATATACCACCATGCATGGGCTCCATGTTGACCTGGCAGTGCAAGTTTCTGTTAGATATGAACTTATCAGTAACGTAGCTAGTTTAGTAAAGTATTCATATGTTCAGTTTTTGTACAATCTACCAAAATGTATTTCACTTCCTCTAGCAGGGTAAAACTTTCTATTGCTACACATTTTTGTCAGAACTTGGAATTATCTGTCTTTTTCATTTTAGTCAATGCTTGTGACTGTATGAGAGGCTGTGTAGTCTAGTTTGAACTCAGTAGCTCTCTACCACCTCCTCCTCTTAGCCTTTGGCATTACAGAAATGTTCCTCTGTGCTCCTTTTATTTTTTTATTTTTTATTTTTTTGTTTTTCAAGACAGGGTTTCTTTGTGTAGCCCTGGCTGTCCTGGAACTCACTCTGTAGACCAGGCTGGCCTCAAACTCATAAATCTGCCTGCTTCTGCCTCCCACGTGCTGGGATTAAAGGCGTGTGCCACCACCCCCCAGCTTCTTTTTTTTTTTATTTATTTATTTTATGTGTATGAGTGTTTTTCCTGCAAGTATGCCTACTGTGTGCATGCCTGGTGCCTTCAAATATCAAAACAGGGTGTGTAAGATCCCTTAGAGCTGGAGTTGTGGATGGTTGTGAGCCACCATGTGGGTAACGAGAACTGAATATGGGCCATCTGCAAGAGCAATAAGTGACTTAACCATCTCTCCAGCCCTCTTATTTTTTAAAGATTTATTTTTATTGTATTCATGTATCTGTGTGAATGTATGTCATATATATGTGCAGGTGCCTGAGGTTCTGGAGTAAACTCAGACCCCCTGGGAGAGCAGGGACCTCTGTTGACCTGAACATCTCCCTCGCTCCAGCACTCCTTATCCTTAAGCATCTAAAAAGTCTCTCAAGACCAGCCTACCCTTCCCTGAATAATCCATAGCTCTACTGGGCTACTTATTTAGACCCATCTATTTTGCATATTTAATATGAAAACAGTACATTTGTCCTAGATTGCTTTTTTAAAGAATATATATATAGGTGTTTTGCCTGTGTGTATTGCATGCACTACTTGCATGTCTTGCGCCCATGGATGCCAGAAGAGGGTGTCAGGTCTTCTGAGCTGGAGTAATAGATGGTTATGAGCCACGCTGTGGGTGCTGAGGATCAGCCTGAATCCTGCAAGAGCAGCAGAGCTTTAGCTGCTGTGTGTCTCTCCAGCCCCAGTCACACACTACTCAAACTAAAGCAAGGTCTCACGCCATCCACCCTGACGGACTAAACTCTCCACAGTCATCACCTAGGACATCACAACTGTCACCTCAGCTGTGGCACTATCCAAATGTTTGTGTCCCAGCTTGCAGTTTGCCTGATTGGGGTGTCTCTTTTCATTGTTTACTTGCTTATCTAGGGGTGTCTGTGATTTTTGCTGATGGGTTAGTTGGTTAGTTTTTAAGATATGATGATCCTGGTGTTTGAGAGACAGAAGCCAGAGGATGTCTGTTGTTCAGGGGAATCTTGCCATACAGTGTTTCACTGTTTCAAAACAAAACAGAAAAACTATGGCCGAATATACTTGTAGTCCCAGTACTTGGAAAGTGGAGGCAGGACGTACAATAAGGAGTTCAAGGCCTTTCTTGGCTCTTGATGAGTTTTAAGGACAGCCTGGAGTACATGAAACCCTGTCTCAAAAAACAAAATGTGTGTCAGGGGTGACATCTGTAGTAAAAGGGGATGAAAGTTCTTGACTTATGTAAAACATATGCTGAGATTACTCCAATCTATGCTAAGCCAACGGCCATCTCTTACTGCACCAAATTCATAAATTAAACTGTATCATAGGTTTGTTTATAGAAAACAACAAAACAATATGGGGCCAAGGATGTAGCTCAGCTCATAGAGTTATTGCCTAGCATACAAACAGCCCTGGGTTTAATCCCAGTACCACATGAACTGGTGTGGTGTAATCTCACTCAGAGATAGGAGGACCACAGTCATCTTAGCTATGTAGCCATTTTATGGCTGACATGAGACCATGCTTCAAAAACAAAACAAAAAGTAGATAGCTGGGGCTGGAGAGATAGCTCAGCAATTAAGAGCACTGACTGCTCTTCCAGAGGTCCTGAGTTCAGTTCCCAGCACCCACATGGTGGCTCACAACCATCTGTAATGGGATCTGATGCCCTCTTCTCTGTTGCAGATATATGTGCAGCAAAGCACTCAAACATTGAATAAATAATTAAAAAAAAAAAAGTAGATAGCTAAGTTGTTAAAGGTCTGTCCATGCAAACATGAGGCAGAGTTTGTTTGCCAGCAACCATGTAGAAGTCCAGGTGTGGGGCACATGCTTACTGTCTCAGTGCCATGGAGGCAGGGATGGGATCTATGATACTGTCCCAAAAATCAAAGTGAGCAGCACAGAGACAACCCCAAGGTTGACCTCTGCCCTCCACACATGCCTGTGTGCACCTGCCTACCCTTTACAGCCAGAATTTCTCGACTCAGGAAGCACTAGGAAGCCTCGATCTCCCTCTCTTCCCCTCACATTCATTTATTTCTCAATCACTCTCAGGAGATTGGCAGAGGCATTCGACATCACTGACGATTCTGATCCTTTCAATGTACGCTCTTCAGCATCAAAATTCAGTGACAGTTTGAAAGACGATGCCAGGTATGTAACTGGTTATCCGCTTTCCTAGCTGTGGCTTATGAGCACATCTAATTAGTATTATAAGATACAGTAATCAAGCCGGGCGGTGGTGGCGCACGCCTTTGATCCCAGCACTTGGGAGGCAGAGGCAGGTGGATTTCTGAGTTCAAGGCTAGCCTGGTCTACAGATTGAGTTCCAGGACAGCCAAGACTACACAGAGAAACCCTGTCTCAAAAAACAAACAAACAAAAAAAAAGATACAGTAATCAGAGCCAGGCAGTGGTAGCACACACCTTTAATCTCAGCACTTGGGAGGCAGAGGCAACCAGATTTCTGAACTTGAGGCCAGCCTGGTCTACAGAGTGAGGACAGCCAGGGCTACACAGAGAAACCTTGTCTTGGGGGAAAACAAAAAACAAAAAACGGTAATCCGTTATGTGTTTTCTTCCATTATTAAGCCAGATTAAGTAAACTCACTTTGTAAGAAATGACATGTTTAGCTGTCCATGCAGAACTCAACAGTGGTTGAGGAGTGGCCCTCACAGCAGGAGTCTAGGCCTACCAAGGGCTATTAGGTTGTGCTGAACACAGTGGCCGAGCTGCCTCTCACCCATCTCACAGTCACGGGTCCTTATCTAGACCAGTGTCAGCTCTGGCTCTGGCACTCTGTTGTTAGGCAGCTCCTCTCCTCTGCACTTTATCTGTCAGTGTTGTCCTCTCTGTACTGTGTGGGCAGAAACAGGGTGGAAGAGGTCCCAGAAGAACAAGAACAGGCGAAGTTAACTGCTGCCTTCTCGTTTCAGGAAAGACTTAAAGTTTGTCAGTGACATTGAGAAGGAAATGGAAACACTCGTGGAAGCCGTGAATAAGGTTGGAGTGAACACATCCAACTGGGCATTTCTCTGAGACTAACTGGATTTAGAGAAAATATTAATAAACACTGTTAGCCTAGAGGGTTGTAGGGAAAGGTTGCATATTTTCAATACCAAGCCATTATCATTTATGGAAACTTGGATTGCTTCCATCATGATAGAAAAGATGTCTACAATTAAAACGAATGTTTTAATTCGTTAAATACCCTCAGTTGGGCATGGTGTCACACGCCTTTAATCCCACCGCTCAGGAGGCAAAGGCAGGCAGATCTTTGTGAGTTCAAGGCCAGCTAGGACTAAGCAGAGAAATCCTGCCTTGTGGGTGTCTGGGGCAGCGGGTCAACAGTAATAACTGAATGATTTCAAGTTTGAAAACATGCAAGGCCCTCAGGTGACTGAAATGTTGCCTGTGAGAGAGCACATTCTTATTTTCTCAGAGTTGGGACAGAATTCCTTGTGGGGGGACTAAAGATGAAGATCAGAGGGACAGGCTGTGGAGACTAGGCCCAGTCTGCCGGGGATCTCAGTGTGAGCTCTACATGGAGAAGTGATGTAGTGGCCTAAGCAAGCAAGCAGCCAGTACTACTGTGGCTCCTTGTCCAGTCACTGGGTTGAGGTCCAAGTGGCTCTCAGGGCCATGTCTACTGATGGCCCTCCCACTGTTCCCCTCGCCCACTTCCCCTCACCGTCCTTTCCCCTCTCGGCTCCCTCTTCCAGCAGGATACTAACTGGAAGGGAAAACTTAATTGTTCCTTTTCTGTGTAGGAAACCTGAGCAGATGTGTTTCGGTGTTTGTGTGTCTGTATTTGCATACTCAAGGGCTTGGTTACAACAGACTGCTGCAGGCATCGAGAGCTTCTTGCTTTTAAGTCCTTGGTGTATTTGTTTCTTGGAGATGTCACTCCTCAGTCACGGGCTCCCTCAGCTCCACCACCTTCACCTGTTTGTAACCCTGTCCATCTGCCTGCACATGATAAGTTACGAAGTGTGTCACATCCCAGGCTCACACTCCACAAACCTGAAATTCAGTCACAGGCTCACGGGATGACTCCACAAGCCTGAGAACTTTAGTTTCATCTCAGGAACCCACAGCGAAAGGATAGAACCACCTCCCAAAGCCCTCATCTAACCTGCATAGTAATAACAAAGATCCGAACAGGAAAACTGAATAGCTGTGTTCTTGAGGGGGTAAGGATGAGTCGTGAGCATTTTCTGTTTCCAGGACATGGAAATAATCAGTCTTGTCTCCCTCCAAACAGGGAAAGAATAATAAGAAAAGCTACTGCTTCCCTCCCATGAACAGAGACCACCGCCGAATCATCCATGACCTGGCCCAAGTTTATGGCCTGGAGAGTGTAAGCTATGACAGCGAACCAAAGCGTAACGTCGTGGTCACTGCCATCAGGTGAGTTGACCTTGCTGTCACAGAGAGAGCTCTTCAGCAGGACAGGCAAGACACTGGGAGTCACCATGTGCTTTGATTATTTCCTCTTCCTCCCAGGGAAATAGAAGAACTATTTCTCTGGAATAGGCTTTTTACCATTACCTAAAGATCCAAGCCAGAGGGCCGGGCAGTGGTGACGCACGCCTTTAATCACATCACTTGGGAGGCAAAGGCAGGCGGATTTCTGAGTTCGAGGCCAGCCTGGTCTACAGAGTGAGTTCCAGGACAGCCAGGGCTACACAGAGAAACCCTGTGTGAGGGAAAAAAAAAAAGATCCAAGCCAGAGCAAAGCGCACACCTCACTGCACAAGACAAGTAAACCCTAGTACCCAGGTCTCACAGCTGCCCTGATCCATGGCAGACACTGGAGGTGGCCTCTGCCGGCGGAGGAGTCGGGCCGAATGCCTGCTTATCACTTCTGTGCTCCCACCCCTGTCTCCTGCTTCTCCCGCTGACCTCCTTAGCTCTAATCTTGGCATGGTGGGAACAGAGAAAATGGAGGTGGTGGTGTGAGACAGGAAGCCACGGGAAGGACCTGGAATCACCATCTGAACCTGAGGGTGTTGGGAGAACTTCTCAGTGAGAAATAGAAAAGTGTGGTGTTGGAGGAAGTGGGCTGCAGGTCAGGGGTGGATGGCACACACAAGCGGGAATGCAGCCTGGCCATACTGAGACAGGTGGTAGTGAGCTTGTGTGGCGGTGGCGGCCGTGGCAGCAGCAGCGCTGCCCAAGCACAGGCCAGGTTTCTGGCACTGCTGTTCCTGCTTCTGGTTCTCTCTTCTTAGCACTCCGCTTTATTCCTCACAGAGGGAAGTCCGTTTGTCCTCCTACCACGCTGACCAGTGTAGTTGAAAGGGAGTCCCAGACACGGCCTCCACCACCAATTCCACATCACCGACACCAGGCAGACAAGTAAGGATTCTTAGCTGCTTTCTCGTAGAGCTTGTGCCGGCAGAGGAGCTGGGGTGAACTGGGGCCACAGCTGCCGTGGCTGGCCTCCTGGGGCTGTCTTTAAGGTCTGGTGTCCAGTACACTTGGACTAGGGCATCAGACACATTTGCTGAAGCCTTAACTCCCTGAAGACCCAGGTTTATCTCCCTTGGAGAAGAAAAGGCTGATCATTCTTTGCCTTCGTTGCAGGAATCCTGGGAGCAGTAGCTTACAGAAGATAATGAAGGAGCCAGTGATTGACTACTTTGATGTGCAGGACTGAGAAGATAGATATATTTAGATAAAAGAGGGATTGATTCTGTGTAGTGGAGACTCATTTGCCAGCAGACGAATCATGCTCATTCCTCCTGCCTGGCAGAGTCCCAGCACACATGCTGTCTTGTACTGATACAGCCAAAGCATAGGTGTGTCAGACTCCCCCGCCCCGCCCTGCCCCGCTCCTGTCCACGGACCTCTGGCTGTGTGGCCCCCATCTGCTCCTGTCCACGGACCTCTGACTGTGTGGCCCCCATCTGCTCCCGCCCACAGACCTCTAGCTGTTTGGTCCCCGTCTGCTCCCGTCCACAGAGCTCTAGCTGTGTGGCCACTGTATTTTTAGTCATGTTTGAAGAGGCTCCTCACACCATCACTGTGATTACTAAGAGATTGGGGGAGTATCAGATTTCTTTTGGATAACCTAGAATTTTTATCCCAAACTGGCTTAGTGGCACCTAGCTATAGTCTGGTTGCCCCATTTGTACTCCTGGTGGGCCTCACTTCCTCATGAGGAAAGATATGTGAAGCCCTGACCGTTAGTAAACTATGTCTGGAATCATGTGTCTTAAACCTAGCCATCTTATCCGAAAGCTCCCGGTTCTCTCTAGACTGGTCAGGTTGCTTTAAAGAATTCCATTTTCTCAAATCCCTGGCATTCTTTCAGCACATCACCAAGCCTACCCAGGGAC
>JADRCC010415694.1:0-17639 GCA_019843855.1 Hylomyscus alleni
AAAAAAAAAAAAACCTGTTCTGCACCCCTGCCCCTACTCACCAACCCACCTTCTCCTACTTCCTGCTCCTGGAATTCCCCTGCACTGGGGCATAGAACCTTCACAGGATGAAGGGCCAATCCTCCCATTGATGACTGACTAGGCCATCCTCTGCTATACATATGCAGCTGGAGCCATGAGTCCCACCATGTGTACTCTTTGGTTGGTGGTTTAGTCCCTGGGAGCTCTGAGGGTATTAGTTAGTTCATATTGTTGTTCGTCCTAAGCAGTTGCAAGCCCTTCAGCTCCTTGGATCCTTTCTCTAGAAATCATTTTTAAGTAAGATTGCAACATAAAACCTACAATAGTAAATGGGTATAGTGTTCCTTATTTTGCTCTGTTGTTTGATAATTCCAAACGAAAGCCAACTCCTGTTGCCAGGCTGAGTTGCACTTGGTGAATCAAAGACAATCCAAGAATGTAACAGGATAATGAGACACAGGATAATAAGATATGCTAACTTATGCCTTTTGATTTTTAAGGCTAAATAAAACTTGAAATGTATACCAATGGAACAAAAACTAATATTATGTACAACATCTCATTAGGAGTAACTTTTTTAAATGGATTCTTTTATTATTATATTACTATTGTATGTTGAAATAGAAATAAATGAATAGCATTAGACTGTTAACTACCTAAGCTTGAGGTAAATGCTGCTCATTGTGTAGTCCTCAATGCCAACGCGTATTGTCAACATCGAATGAGTGGGCATCTCAATACTCATTGCATCCTCTCTGTTGGTCTTGGCTTGAGAACAGTTCAGTTCAACACCATTATAAAACTATAAAGGAATCAAGATGGATACAATATAGAAGAAGCCTGGATCTTAAGAATTCATGGTTGCAGCAGACCCCTTGAGCCCTAGTTCATCAGAATGAAGTTCACTCTGTGACTTTCTGGAAGAATTACTGATGATATAAGACATTGTACGTGGAAAAATTAGAGTATTTTCAAACAGATGAAGAAAAACTATTTCCATGGGAATACTAACTTATAAACCATGCTAGAAAAGTATAAAAATGGAAGGTACAATAACAGAAATTATACTCAAAAGAAATATCAAAAGCCTCCATGAGAACTATTCTTCCTTCAAAAGGCAAAACTTAGATAGCTGCTAAAAGAAATTAAAGTGCATAGTCCTACAATTATTAAAAAAGATAGATTGTGAACACTCCACTACATACAGATAATAATAAATTCAGAAAATCCCTTTCCTCAACAGTAGAGCTTACACACAGGCAGCACAAATAATTGAATAATCAAATTGGCTCAGATTAACTATTACCATTTAATAACCAGGTAGTAACATATCCTCAGACTCCGTAATTTGCGAGCTATAAATACTGCTCTCAAGCTACTTCTCTGCCATACTCACCATCTTTGATGTCTGACTTAAAATACCACAAATGATTTAAAGTCCCCAACCAGGAGCACAATTAATTACGTGAAATTAGGGATGTCTGTTAGCATGTGTGTGCTTGCGTTTATAAAAAGATAATAAAGACCAGGCCTCTAACTACAGCTGAATTAGAGGATAACTCAGCATCAGCCTTGTTGGTCAGTAAATTCCAGCAGCTTCTTGGCTTGGTACCCTGCCCCCCAAATAAATTCCTCTGAAATCAGTGCTTTGTAGCTGGCTGAACAGAAATACTCACTATGGCTTTCCAAATAGACATGACTGTTCAAATAACCCCCAAATCTGTTTGGCCAATGATAAAGACTTCAACATCCAGGGAAAAATCAAGATCTATTTTTTTTTCCTTTTCTTTGTTATGTCATTATTTTTGAACTGCTGCCAGACTCTACCTCAGTCTTGAGGGTCCAAAATGCAGTAGTATGGAATTTCCTCATCTGTCTTAGAGGAAGTTGAAATGTATACTGTAAATTTACTGAGAGAAAACAACGGTTTTCTCAGGTGTATTACAGGAATTGTAGGGCTCTGCTTTTAAATCATGCAATTTCCTGAGTGGCAGCCTCTATTTTTTCCTCGGGTAGTAAAACAAGAGTGCAATAATATCAGTAAGAAGAATGTGCATATGTACTCCATAGCTCCATCCCTGTGAGAGTTGGAACACTGGCACAGCAGAACTGACTGTATGCTAATAAATCACTTCATTTTCTTCTTATCAAATAAATGAGGATGTGAAAAACCCCTGAATCAAGCAGGGACTTCATTCTGTTTACACATTTCTAGAAGAGCATAGGTAAAGTGGCCATGACATCTATGCCCCTAAACTTTTCTAAATTTCGAGGGGATATAGAGACATAAATGGCCACCTCCCGTAGCCAGGCAGGACTTCCAGTGAAAGAAGGTGACATCAATCCACCCATGAAACCCTCAATTTGCCCTGCCTACAAGGTGTGCAGGGATAAAGATGAGGCAGAGACTTCTGGTTAGAACAGTCAACTGAGGACTGGACTAACTTGAGACTCATCCCATGGAAGAAAACTGACCCCTGACACTATTAATGATTCTCTGCTATGCTTGAAGACAGGAACCTGCCATAACTGTTTTCTGAGAAGCTTCATCCAGCAGCTGATGGAAACAGATGCAGAGACCCACAGCCAAACATTAAGCTAAGCCCAGGGAGCCCTATGGAAGAGTAGGGGATAGAAGAAAGCAAGGCTGCAACTGGAATTTAATGTGAACTAAAAATTATGAAAAAGCAGAACAAAACAAACAAAGAAACAACAATAATAAGAAGGAACTACCCACATAGTTTAAAGAAGTAAAATGTGCACAGGTTATACAGCTGGTTGCATTAACAAGCAACTTTGGAAGATGAATCACTTTAGGGTCTGTGATGTCTGCTGATGCAGATATAAAACAAAATGCATAGAGTCTCAGTTAAGGTGCATAAAACTTAATGACTGGGGTGCCACTGTCCCTTTACCAAGAAGAAATTGCCATATTTTTTAACTGTAACAAACTTAACTTTCTAAGAAAAATATGTTATACTTGATATATTAACTGAAAATTTGTAGGTTAAAATATAGTAAATGTCAGTCTCATATCAGAATTTGGGAATTTATATTGTAATTTCATTTTATCAATGTGCTCTCCTCCATAGACACTCCCTCACCCATGAAACTTCCACTCTATTCCTTTCTGTACCACACTCCCATTTGCAATACCCGGTGGAATACAGGGTGAGCATTTCTTCACAAGGACTTTTGTAGGCCTCCTGCACATTCTGTTGCCTCAAGGCAACTTCTTGTCAGTCTTGTTTCTGAATGTAGACCTGTATCTGTGTGGCAGAGGCTATTTGAAAGTGAGGCATGGACATTCAGATGTTTAAGCACTGTCTTCTAAACTTGTAAGATAGAATGTTCAAGATAAGAATCTACACAGATAATGGTTGTAAAGGAAGAACAAATAAAATTCACATATCATGAAAAATAATGCTGTATTGTTATAATGTAGTATTATGACTCCTTACTGATTTCATGTTGCTTGTATGATACTAAAACAATTAGTATACAGAAATGGTGAAAACCGAAGACAATCCAAGCTTAACTTTACTCATATAAAAATCTGAAACCCAAAACATTACAAATTGAACGTTTTTATTAATATGATTTGTTAGCATACATTTATTGTTGATATTTATAGAATACATGGTTTATTTGGGACACATAGACAGTATCTATTGGAAAATTTAAGAACTTATTATTTCTATTTTCTGAAGGGAAGCTAAAATGTTGACCATCATTAGCCAGTCAACATTTAATTACACATGATTATAAATCATTTCTGATTTTTGGAAAACTGCTGATTTTCACTCTAGAGAACAATCAATGTTTGAAATTCCATGCTAGTATCTCCAAATCCAAACACTCTGGAATCTGAAATACCTCTAATTTAAAAAATATAGATTGAGCCCTATCAAACGGCTCCATTCTACAATCCATCATTTTAGAGTATGAAGATAAGGCTTAGCACCTGAGAGGTTTGCAGGTGGAGAAAAGAACCTCTAGGTCAGGCTGGCTAAGTGCATGGTTGTAATTCCACGTGGGATATGTGTCCACTCTTGAGTGTGCAGCAAAGATAACATAACAAGAAGAGTAAGCACATTGTCTGAATATTCAGTCTCTAATGTCAAATGAGACAATAGTGGGAAAAAAATATCTTTATTGATCTTAGAAGATTCCAAAAGATAAATTTCAATGTTTTATTCTTTGGTTTTCAAACAAAAAATTAAGGAGAAGTGACCACCTACTCCTGGAATAGGACTCTGTTATGAATTTTGTAAGGCATGAAAACCATCTGAAGACTCTACTTTTAATTGATACATTTAATTAGGACAAGATACTACTTTTTTCTCCTAAGAGATATCAGTATTTTTTTCAGTTAATGGCCAATTGCTTAAGTGTTCCCTATAGACAAGAAAACTTGTGTGCTACGCTCTAATACACAAATAAAATGACAAACAGCATCACAGGATCAAAACAGTTGTTTTGTGTCAAGTAATATCTGAGAACTCTTTACTTAATTAAAATGTCACTTAATTTAAAAGTTTTCTATGACAGGAATCTAATAATGAAGTAGAATTGAAAATCATGACTCTTCCCAACACAACTGAAAAATAACTACATTCTTTGGAACTGTAGCAGACATCCAATATTCTCTTAATAGAACACAGAAAGTTGTCAAATATATGCAAAACATTTAAAATAAGAATACTAGATTTATATTAGGTAAGTAGAAGATGATTTATGTGAGGCAATATCTAGCATGGATTCTGGAAGCACAATAGACTGAAATCCAATTAGCTATAAAATGGAAGGACATTTTCAATGCCATTTTTTTCTATAAATCGTATAAAGCCTGAAAGGTACTATATTCTGATCAATACAAGAAATTGCTTCCAATATATTTTAAATACCTAAAATAAGTGGCAAGGATTTCACAACTGTATTTTTTTCTTTTTTTCTTTGTCTATTTGTTGTTTACAAATTCTGCAATTTCCATATCATTGATGTGTTTCCTCTCAACACAGTAAAGACTGTTTCAACTCTAAGCATATTTTCATAAGTCAATGTTACATCTTAAAAATTGTTGGATATCGCAAATTCTGTCATTAGCCACCGTTATTGCCCACCAATAATCCCTGAAATTTAGCCATTTACATAGTTGAAGCCATTAGTGATCCCAGTATACTTATGAATATTTATGTCCATTGTTTTCTGTTGTAATAAAGTCCAATGTAGAGACTAAAAAAATTGAATTTGGAATTCAATTCATTTACTCATTAATGTTGTAACTTGACAAGTTTAATTTTTCTGAGCATCTTCTAAATGGAAATAAGTGTCCCAGTCTCACAGCTCTTTTCTTGAGAAGGTAAAATGGTTCCAGGATAATATATATGTCAAACTCTGGATTACAAGGGCCCTCAATAAATGACTATGAGAAGAAATCCTTCAATTCACGTTAAAACTCTTTATAATGAACCAAAGAAATTAGCAAGTCTTAAAGGATCAAGAATTCCCAAAGAATATCCTTAACATTATTGTTTATGAAGGCAAGTCTTCTGAATTATATATTTAGAATCTAATAAAATACTGCTATTGTTACAAAATATGGAGCATATCTTTAAAAACTCATGTACAGTGAAACCCATTATTTTGTGTGGTGAACACATGCTAAAAAAAAACTGACATAAATTTTAGGAGAAACTTTTATGTGAAAGTTTCCCAATTTCAATTATATTTATCAGTTTATATACAAGTAGTTTCTTCTTCTAGAAGGCAAAATAATTCCTCAGATATTTTCTAGAATTATACTATGAAATTATCACTTAGAATTTTCCATGTGTTTTTATTATTGTCTTTCTGTTTAAACTTTTTTCTTAAAAAATTGTCATTACAACAATGGGTCTTCTAAGTGATGACTAGAAATAAAAATCTACAATTAAATAAAATTACTGCCAAACATATTCGAACAGGAACACAGAATTTCTATCATTCTGTACTGAGGGAATGTTTTCAAGACAATGAGCAAGTGAAAAAAATCTAAAATGACTACCATATAAAATGCCACAATGCAATTTCCTTATTTTATAGATTCATACATACATGTTGTATGTTTGAGAATTAATTAAAGATCAAAATGTTACAATTAAAATAAAGTTCTTTTTAAAACGTTTTCATATCTGCTTATGGTTTTTTTTTTTTACTTATTTGTTATGGTTCCCAATATATATTTATTTACACAGTTAGAAATATCTGTAATTCTAGCATTTGGCATGGTTAGCTAGGAGAGTTTATCTAAAGTTGAGATGATTCTAGGCTAAGAGCTGGATTCCAGATCTGCCTGGAGTACAGATTATTATTACCTTCTTTTGGTTTGTTATAAAAACTGATTTGCATAGTTTAAGACATGACAATATTTAAAGGAGAGAAATTACTATATAGGCTGATTCACAAAGTTACCAATATTCATGTTGCATATAAAAGCCATAACCATATAATTTCAGGTACTCAACCTGCACATAATTTTGATACACTATCCATTCTAGTAGTATTCTTCTCAAGTATAGTATGATAAGTACATTTCAGTATCCTTATGCAAAAACAGTTAAAGAAAAAGAACTTATTAAGCTGACTGGAGAGATGGCTTAGTGATTAAGAGCACTGACTGCTGTACTAGATACATGAGTTCAATTCCCAGCCACCACATGGTAGCTTACAACCATCTGTAATGGGATCTGATGCCTTCTTCTGGTATGTCTAAGGAGAGCAACAGTGTACTCACATCCACAAAATAAACAAATAAATCTTTAAAAAAATAAACCTTACTAACCACTCCATTAATAAAATATTTCTTCAAGGGATGTCTTTCTTTTACAAAATAAATTGTTTCTATAGTTGAGGTTTAGATATTGCTATAATATAGATAGAAATAAAGAATATAGTGAAATAAATTGGCACATATATTCATAGCACTTGTAAAACTCTGTGTGTGTTATGTGTGTTTATGAGTATAGGTGCATGCTTGCCACAGTATCTTCATTAAAGATCAGAGGTCATATTTCAAAAGTTGTGTCTCTCTTGTTTCTGCACCTATGTACTACTGGATGCCTTATAGGGAATTCCCCGGGCTCCACTTCCCATCTCTGTATAGGAAGGTACACTGCAGATGCATGCCCCTGGTTCCTTCTTTTTTTGTGGATCCTAGAGATTTATTTCAGTTCTTCAGGTTTGCACAAGGGAGCACATTTTACTGATTAAGCTATCTCCACAGCTCTTACCTCACTGTTGAGAAAACAGCTAATCTACAGGGATGTTTCTGGATAATATTATGTGAAGTGAAATCATCTAGACACAGAGTGACCACTTCTCTATTGCTTTACTTGTACAGGAAGTATTCAATGCATAAATTCATATTCATACAAACTACCTAGCATTTTAGAAAAATAATTTACTGATACCAATTATGTATGATTATTAACTTTAAGATTAACATAAATACAGCTTTAAATAAAACTGGTTTATTTTTTATTTAAATATTTCAGCAGAGCCAGGCAGTGGTGGCACACGCCTTTAATCCTAGCACTTGGGAGGCAGAGGCAGGCGGATTTCTGAGTTCAAGGCCAGCCTGGTCTACAGAGTGAGTTCCAGGACAGCCAGAGCTATACAGAGAAACCCTGTCTCGAAAAATCAAAAAAAAAAAAAAAAGAATATTTCAGCAGATTACTTAATACTTGGGAAATGCTTTGAACTCTTCTGAATTTTCCTTCTTTTATTAAGGAACAGCAAAGATTTGAAAAACAAACAAACAAACTTGTGGCTTAAAATAATGAGTAAAAGTGTTTGTTGCTCTTCAGAGGGTCCAGATGAAGTTCTTAGACCTCACATGTGGCTTACAATGATCAGTACCTCCAGTTCCAAGGGATCCAACACCCTCTTCTGATTTCTAGGTTATGAGACGCTACGTAGTTCACATACATATATGTAATCCCAACACTCACATGTATAAAGTAATAAAATAAAGTAAATAAATCTAGGAAAGTATTTTACAAACTTTATTTCTTTTAGAAGATTCTTCATTGTTTAAAAAGACAATGTAGTATGAGGAACAGAGTTCTGGATTTATACTTTGATTTAACATTAAAGATAATGAGCATTTGCCAGTTGTAAACATAAGTATATTGAAGAACAGACACTTATTAATGCTTCCATAGGAAAAGTGTTACAACCTGTCCTCATTTCTTCCCATATTTTATTGTGAGACACATATGCATCTATGATGATAAGTGGAGGAGCCATATGCTTAAACTTTCAAGTAGTAGCTCTAGGAGGGATAGAGACACAGAACAAATTTCTTAATTCTCTATCAGCTCCATCCTACCCTGGGTATCTGAGTCAGGGGACATGACTAGGTAAGCCCACTCTCTGAAATATTTACATTCAACCTGTGACTCAATCAGTGACTGGGCTGGAAAGAGTTCTAATGCCTTCTGGGTATCTGAAATAACCCAGAAGGCTGCCTTCGTCATTTAGCAAAACACTGCAATTTAGTGGCTTGAGAGAAATGACTAAACTCTGCTTATGTCATCATGCATGGACACACATCACCGTATTTTCAAATATTAAGCTGAAGCATGTAATAGACAGTGTTTTCAGCATTGTGTATTGAATCCTGAGGTCTCCTGCATTCTAAGCAAGCATTCTACGCTATGCTCTATCCCCAGCCTTTCTATTCTGACGGAGAACGTAATGAATGTGAATTTCTGCCCTTGAACTCACCCTGTAGTCAATACGGATCATGAGCATGTGATCAGACTTCAGAGTAGCTGGGATGACAGGCCTATGCCAACAGGCTTGGCATGAAATTATTTTTTAAGTTCACTAATACTCAACAGCTGACAAGCTAAGATGCCCTGGCATAAAAAGTAAAGATAAATCTAGTTAAATTCTTGTAATTGCTGCCTCTGACATTGTTCCTGTGACGGTGTGGTTGGGAATAAGAATGTGTTCAGTGTCTCCTCATTTGCAACCTAGGGGAAGCTGGGGTCTCTAGTTTCAGGTTTTATGTGGAATTTCAGCTCAGATCTGAGAGTCCACAAACATTGCTGTCACTGATAAAGCTTGCTGTCGGGCCCAGGTTCCTATAGTCTGCTGATGGTATCTAAGCTTTTATTTTCAGAAAAATTACCATAATGTCACCTCTGCTTTCCAGGGATGTTTGATAAATTAAAGCAACTCTGCCTTAATCTCTGTAAGATGGCCTTTCTTCTTTTCTCTCCTCTACCCCAGGATAGACTTGTTCCCTGGAGTAGTTTGCCAAATGGTACCCTGGTGTCCTGGAAGAGTTCAGGCAGCTTGTACATTTGCATAATTTACAACCAAAGAGTAGCTGAGGGACTGGGAGAATCTGGTTCAGTAGGCCATTTAGAAATTCATTAAAATTTATTCATTCTTCATGAAGTAGCAATTTTTTTAGAATCTGAAAAACATAAAAAATCATTTTTCTAAAGATAACCTAGGAATTAGCATAAAAGTGATATGCTTAACTGCAACTGTAAATTCACATACCATTCCAGTGTTTTGGGGTAATTTTTTTCTTAAGTACCAAAACTTATTCATATATTCACATTAGGCACTTAATTTAACAGACCATAGGTTGCTATAGAAACCATGTGGAATGCCTAGTACTTACTGAGGAAATGAACACTTGTAATTATCATCAAATGTATGATATTCCTGCCTCTGTACTCTCCACTTTTTAATGTACAATCTGCTTAATAAGCAGCAAGTTGTTCACCCAATGTTCAGAAAGTGAAAAGGCCCTAAAAATAGAGAATGAAACTTTCAGATGTGTGTCTGAAAATTTTACTGACATAATGCAGTAGCAGTTGTATTCTTCTCCCATCCAAACAAGAATAGACAATTCATTTGATCCTAAATCTTTAAATATAAGTAATTCAGATCATCAAAAAACACCACAAGGAAGAAATTATCTCATTTCTCCCATAGTTCTTTAAACTATTTCACATAATCAGTCAAAAAACAAAAACAAAAACAAACAAACAAAAACAACTCGCAGCTAATAGGATATTTCTGTAAGCAAGATAATGTGGAAAACTGGAGGTCTGGTCTGAAGGCACATGATTGATTTGATTCCAGTGCCAGCTCTATTGGGTTCCATAAAGAATTACAAAAATGCCTGCTATTGGGAGCACAGAAGGTACCAGATTAAATTTAGCCCAGGAAACTGAAACAAACAGTTTTGAGCTGATATCTTTGAGGGAAGTTACAACTTCTGGCTGGCTACAGTGCACAGAGCTGCCAGAAGTAATCATGTGCTAATCTGTAGACATGGTGTATTCCTGAATGCCACAAGAGAGATGGATAGATCAGGAGCTTCCTCACCATGAGGCAGAAGAATTCGAAAATGAGGGGCATGCTGTTCACTCCTGCCTACTGTTTTGTACAGAGACTCTAGCTGCCACTCCTACTTGCATTCTTATCAGTTGCTTCTTAGAGTTTATCATGGACAGAGCCTGATCATTATGGTCACATCTTGCTTCTACACAACTACAGGCTAAGTCTTTAGAACCTTCTTCACAAGCTATATCTGTAACCCCAGTGTCTATGAATTGGTCCCAGTGTCAACTTCCTTGCAAATGCCTTAGTTAGGCCATGACGGGGGATTCTGTAGATGGAGACCAGTGTCATAACCCTGTGTGTAACACAGTGGAGTGGGCTCTTATTCCAGTTTCTTCTCAAACCTGCTGTTTCTAACATTTTAGGTACTGTTCTATGTTCTATATTTTTTCAAAGGACACATGAATAGAATGCTGTTATAAACAGAGGGACGAGATTTCAACTCAAGTATCAAAGTTAATGTGACAGTTTAAGGAAATAGAGTATAATGTGATAATAATGCTGTATGTTATCACTTAGACACTAATCCTGATATTGTAGGTTGATAATACATTGCATACTTGACTTTGTAGAATTTACTCAAGGAAAAATTAAAGTTAACAAAGGGTATGTTTCACTGAAACAGTCCAAAGCAAAAAGAACCAGAGAAATAGGAGCCGTTTCACACATAAGTTTATAAGCACAATTTTGGACTCAAATAACAATGAACTTTTAAAAAATGGGCACAGGATCAACATCTGTGAATACCCTAATGCTGTCAAGTCAGCTTCAAAATGCCAAACTAAAGGCCACTTATCATAAGGAGACTTCAAAAGCCGCATCGTTTTATGCTTGGTTTGATTTGTACAGCATGCTCAGAATTTCTATCTCACTTCATTTAGCACACAAAACTTATAAATAGACATTAATCAAGCTACAAATGTTTATTGAATACGTATGTCCAAGCCAGTTGGAATCTTGTTACTACACTTCAAAGAAAGACAATATTTATGGGCTCATTTTTTATAACTCTATTCTTTTTGTGAGAAAAAAGGATTATAAAAATTATAACTAATAGCATCTGGTAACTTTTAGATAATTTTAACACTTTTTAAAAAATGTGACAATTTTTTTCAAACTAGTAAACAATTACATTCATATAGTACACATATTCAATTTAATATCTTCAATATTTGAAGGTGCCACTAAGAAACTTATATTCTAGAAGAGGATCCAAATCAATTTAGATATTTAATTATAAAAAAATTTTTAAAGGAAAATAAAAACACCAAATGAATAAAAATAGGATAATACAAATGATAATTTGAAAATTGATCTAGTGCAATGATAATTTATGCTTCTCATAGATAACAAGCATAAAGCATGTTGTTATGCAAGAATAATCTAATATGTATGTTAACATATATCAGTTCTGTGCACATTTCTTATTCAATTACACATTTTTGGTTTGTTTAGTTTGTGGATTACTCAAGCTTCTTGCTTCTGTAGCTTCCTACTTTTATTCAAGTATCTGCATATCTATTCTTACTAGCAATGGTATTAATAGATAATAAAATTATTAATGCAATAAAAATTCATTATATATAAAACATTGCTCAGAGAATTTTTCATATGTGAATCCATTACATCCCCCTCAATATCCATTCCATCTAACGCAGGTAATAGTATGAGTTCTTACTTACAGATAGGAGAATAGAGGATAACTAAGTTTCTTTAAGTGGAAGATCATTAGTGGCACTGCCAGTAATTAAACCCTGGAAGTATGCTTCTAGGAATCACAATCTTAACTATTATTTATGCTTCACAGCTCTACTAAATATTACTTATACACAGTTTGAAATCTCATAATGTGTGATAATTACTGTTAGTACAAAAATATAGAGAAAAATCAGATTCTAAAATAATCTACAATATAAAGTACACTACTAAAATGTTCTGAACTATAGAAGACTGCCTAGTATTATATTAAAATAGGTGAAAGGTCTTGAGGTGGTTGACGGTGATGTTAAGTAAGGTATTTTTACTAAGGGATAAAATGTTACTTTCTCAAACAAACATCACATAAAGTGTTAGTAATGAATAAACCTGGAGTGATCATTGACTCTCTTGCCCAACCCACTTTCCATCCATCCTCCTACATTTAAACTCTACCTTCATCACCCCCTAACTGAACTAACACAGCTTGGTCAGCTCCAAAGTCCTCATTTATAGACTATAGTACTGGACTCCAGCTTCCCCTCTGTCTGAATCACAGGGACATTTTTGCTTGTTTGGTTTTGGTTTTTGTGTTTTGGTTTTTGGTTTTGGTTTTTTCCTACACATAAAGCACAGAGTTCTGTGCTTGACACTTTGATCAGACCACATGTTTATACTCAGGATCTTCTAGTAGCTTCTAAAGTAACTCCCTGTATAATGGTTCTCTAACTTCCAGAGTTTCCCCCACATTTGGTATTTGGACTACCTCCTACCCAACCTCATTCCCTGCAGGCTTCCCTTTGATCTGTGGTCCCCTACTATTCTTCAAATGGAAAATACACATAGAACTTGCTATTCACTCTATCCAAAATGTCCCATCTAAATTCATACTCTTTAGTGCCCAACCTCACACTCTGGTTTTTAGTGTCCACATACTAAAAACCAGTCTTATTACTAGGTAATTTCCTTTAAGACATTACTGAATGCTTCATTCTTGCAGCACTGTCCAATGCATCAAAGATGTACAAAGAACTTGTGTTGAAAAAAATGGATGAATTTTAACACCAATCTTTTCCTATATTCATTTTACTACTGAAGAACGTGTATGTGAAGTCATCTCCTTAAGATCCTACTTTCCTTGAAGGGATCTATTTAAAACTCATATCTTGTGGGTTTTTTTTTTTTTTGAGGAGATGCTTATATCTATGATTCTTCCCTAGAGGTACTACCAACTATTGAAAGGTCAGAATGCTTGTCTGCATGATACTATTAAGAATTACCTTCCTGATTCTTTTTAATGAGTGAAGCAAGGAACATCCTTGTGTTAGGATATTTTCTAAGACAGGAATGACATATACATAGAGATGCATGCAGACAGCATGTTAGTCTCCCATGGTTATATATAGGAGCAAAGCAGTTTGCCCAGCATTCCTTAACCCTGACAGTGCTGCCTCTCTAATAACACTTCATCAGACTCTCACAGACCTTAGCATGTCATGTGCACAAAGGCTTCACCAGTACTCTCTGGATGTGTAGATCTCTTACAATACAGGGAACTTTACTCTACTGACTCCCACCCGTGCAATATTAGAGACATCCTCTGGGCATTGTAAAAACTGAAAACGACTGCAAACATTGCAACACCCCAAGTTATGACTTCCTGACAGACCAATGCCCCTGAGGTTTGCTCTTGTTCTGTAAGTCTCTCTCTACTCTGACATAATCATGCTTCCTTCTAGCTCAGTGCATGTATTGTTGTCAGATTAATCTCCCAGATGTACATCACTCATCAAGATGCTCCTGTGAGTCTTCCCTGCCTAATGGAGAGTGGGGACCGAAATCTTATTTTTATGTTTATTTTCATTATTTTCACCCTAAAAGAATTTAGCAGAAGAATAAATCTGTCTTCAGTAGCAGGAAAACACCATACTTTTGTTTGAAAAACACATCCTCACGAACACGCAAATGTGTTCCAGCCTTGAAAGCCATCCTGCATCCAGACATCCAAGGCAGACACTATAATGAATCACTCACTTGCCCTGATGTATGCTCAGTTGCTCTTCTCTAAGCATGGTTTGGTACCCATCAATTTCTAATAAGATGCTGCCGAACATAAAATTGTATTACAAATGTTACTGATTGAAAATGTCTGTGTAATATATTCCATAGTCTCTGGGTTTGTACAAACATTTGCTTCATATACCAATCTATATGGTAATCAAATTAACACCCCCTCTGTCTGGTTTCAGCAGTGTTTACAGAGTAATATAACTTTTACATATGTGTGTGCATATATATGCATAGGTATTCCATCTTATTTCATCCAAATCTCTATACTATAATCAATTAGTAAATATAATACAATTACTATGATCCACATAACATAAAAAAACAGAAGTTGAAGCATAAAAACTAATATTCCTTAATTTAAAAAATTAAGAACAATTAAATGATTAAGAATAATTACAACTAGCTTTAGACCATACTTTCTTAGTAATTAACACAATTAAAAATTCATATGGATGAGTGTCATGAAGAATATAATGGACCTTTATCAACGTGATGGGGGTGAGAAACACCAGGGCTTTGGATCACTTGGTCCCCTGCCTCTTCCACTCAAGTGAAATCATGAAATAATAATAATGGCTGGGGTGAATACTATGCCAAAAAAGGGGAGAGCTGGAGTGTCTTGTGAGAGAATCATAAACCTTGAATTTGAATGTGTCTACCCCTCCCTCCTTTCTCTCCTGTATTCACTCAAATCTTTATGTTCGTTGAGCCCTAGGATATATAATGATAAAAATTCTGGGCAGGGAAATGAATTATGTGTGTGTCTCAGGGAGGGTCGACTTTCTGTGCTGGAGCTGCTTCATATCACACAGCATAGGAAATAAATCTTTCTGGTTAACAGCTAGAGTTGCCTGAATATAATGTTAGCATCTGGCCTCTCTCTAAGGACCTAAACAGAGAGAGTGCCAGCTTCCACCAAGTGACTACAGCAGTTCATTCCTCACATGAGGTTGGGGGCAGGGTTCTGGGTAGAAGGGTATTGCTAGCACGTGTGTCAGTGTCTACAACCATAGCAACAATAGTCAAAGCTGGAAGGAGGAAACAGAATACTACCCATCTCCTAGGCTTTTGTACTAACTGACCCAGAAAATATAAAATATAATCTTATAAATAATAGACTTGTAAGAACCAGTAATTATCTCATTTCAGATACATATCACAGGATGACAGCTTCAGAATGCACTTTCAAACCATCAAACAACATCCTTCTTAAGTAATACCTCATCTTACCCATAAGAATCTGGCCCATTTGCTTTTTTTACACAGTCAGTTTCTCTGCGTCTCAAGCTACTAATGCTCATCATACACTATCAACCGGCCATCTGTGGTTTCCAGCTTTCCGTCCTCAATACTCTGTGACTCAGTCATAATTGTGGGATGTCCAATACCTCATTCAATTCTTCTTTTATTAAATTATTTTATTTATATTGCAAATGTTGTCCCCCTTCTTGTTCTCCCGTCCCTCAGTTCTTCACCCCATCCACCTCCCTTTGCCTCTGAGAGGGTACTCCTCAACCTACCCACACACATGCACACCCTCAACTACCCACTAACTCCTACCTTACTCCTCCCAGCTCCCCCCTCCCCCCCACCCCCCCACCCCTGTTCCTCAAGTCTCTACAGGATTAGGCATATCCTCTCCCACCAAGGCAAGACAAAGCAGTCCTCTGCTACATATGTGCCTGGGGCCACGGACCAGCCTGTGTACTCTCTTCGGTTGGTGGCTCAGTCTCTGAGAGCTCCCAGGGATCTGGGGTAGTTGACATTGTTGTTCTTCCTATGGGGCTGCAATCCCTTGCAGCTCCTCAGTCCTTCTGCTAACTCTTCTATAGGGGTCTCCGACCTCATTGGTTGTCTATAAGTATCTGCATCTGGCTCAGTCAGCTGCTGGTAGAGCCTCTCAAAGGACAGCCAAGCCAGGCTCCTATGTATAAGCACAGGATGGCATCAGTAATAGTGTCCAGGTTTAGTGCTTGTTCATGGGATAGGTACTAATTTGGGCCAGTGACTGGATAGCCTTTCCTTCGGTATTTACTCCATTTTTGAATTGCAGAAATAGCAATAAACAAACAAACAAATAAATAATAAATAATAAAGTTTCCTTTCATTGTTTTTCAAAATGAGTTATCTTGCTCCCTGTCTCCTTAGAAGCTCAAGAAAACAAATGATGAAGTGCCTGAAAAGATGCCTTAGCAGCAAAGACTATATTTTGCTCTAGCAGAGGAATTACATTAAGTTCTTAGCACCCAAGTTGGATGACTCACAAGTGTCCGTAACCCCAGCTTCTGTTATCTGACACACTCTTGGAGCCTCCAAAGACATGTGCTCCTGTGTGCACATACCCACATCCAAACACATGCAGACGTGGGTGATTAAAAAGAAAATAAGTGTTTTAAAAATGGCTGATCAAAATCATAAAAAGGCATTTACATTTAATCTACCTTTAAAAAAAGACTCTATCGCAAAACAAAAAACTTTAGGAAAGCATGTTCCACTCCAAAAGGAGGAACTTCAGAAAGAACATCAAGGGCTGGGGAATCATATTTGGCTTTTGGGTGGTAGCTTAGCATGCAATAAGACATGAGACAAACATGGTGGGGTGCAAAATGGTAAGGGTGGGCAATGAAGACTTCTTGACTTTCAGGGGTAGGAGGCATTGTGAGGGCCTGGGCTGAAGAAAAGGAGGGAATGTGACAGGGGTTGACTCTAAAGCAGTGGGGAGGCATGGCCTCTGGGTTCTCTTTTGGTTTAGGGGGAGGTCTGTGGGTACCTATAGGGTAAGAAACTATCCTCCCTAATGACAGATGTCTTGCTAGTAAGGTGTCAAGATGCAAGACAAGAAAATGGGAGAATGAGAATGTATGTGTATGTGTATGAGAGAGAGAGAAAGAAAAAGAGTTTTCTTACTTTAACCTTCCATTTTCCAAATTGTAAAAAGATAGAATCTGTCCATTCTGATTCATTTAGAGAGTGGCATGCCGCCCCACGTTCCTCTTAAAAAGGAGAAAGACATGAAAAAATGTATTTTAAGAAAGCAATTCACATCCAGACAGTTCTACTCACTCACCCTCCTTCCCCAAGTCCCCTGTGATAGCAAATAGAATTTCTTCAGCAGTCCAGGAGCAATTAATGCCATACATCATGTGTGTCCCCAACTGAGCATGCACACACACACACACACACACACACACACACACACACTCTCATACACACACTCACACTCACTCACACACACACACACTCTCATACACACTCACACACACACACTCTCATACACACACACACTCACACTCTCATACACACACTCACACTCACTCACACACACACACTCTCATACACACTCACACACACTCTCATACACACACTCACACTCACACACACTCACACACACTCTCATACACATTCACACACACACATACTCTCACACACACTCACACACACAC
>JADRCC010416071.1:0-11434 GCA_019843855.1 Hylomyscus alleni
TTTTTTTTTTTTTTTTTTTTAGAAATGAGAATGTTTTCTCCAACATGGTGCATGAAGTATGTAAAAAGTTATTTTTTATTTTTAATTTTACAGTTGACTACAATTAAGAATTGCCTGAGCCTCCAAAGAGATGTTGAGTTTTGACTTCTAAACAAATTTTAAACCATTAAAATCCTATGACTTTGAGAGGGGCTAAATAAATTTTGCATGCTGAGGTGGACATGAGCCTTTGAACAATAACTAGGATCCTATGTTTTGAATACAGAAATGTTCCCATAGGCTCAGTGTTCCTTTTTGAAGGTGTGGGAATTTTAGGGGAACAGACCTACTTAAGGATGTTGACCACTAAGAGTTTCAGAAGTTTTTTCCTGTCCTGGTCCCTTCCTTACTCTACTTGGTCTACAGTGAGATGACAAGCCTTGTAGACTTCATGGGACCAACTGGGTTAAGTCAACTGGGTTCTGGCTTGAGAGTAGACTCTGGACTGGAAATGTCCATGCATCTCCACATGCAATTTATTCCAATGAGGACAAATTGCTACCTCATACAAGAGGCAAATGGCTTTCTCTTCTGGCCATGGTGGATTGTGAATCAGGATTTGTCTCTTATATTGGCACAGAAAACATTACTTTTAGAATAGCCCTGCTGGAGGTGAGTTACACCTACGAGCAGTTCTTTCTGCTACTGAAGATGTGAACTTTGCCCAGTTGAACAAACGCTGGGACATTAGAGACAGAAGCTGGCCAAGAGCTCCTGACATTCTCTTAACTGCCTCCTGGGGAACCACTGACCTCTGAAGGATGAGAGAAAAGACAGTCATTGCTTTCAGTTTGGTATACATTGGTAAGCCCACCAGGCTCCAGTAGGTAACTTCACACCCATTGTCACATGGATGGCCCTGGATAACTTCAGTGGATCACAAAATAGAATATAGACTTGAAAGTGGGTGTCACCTTGAAGACAGAACAGAGGTAAAATTGTGATAAGAGAGTGGTAGTAAGAATAGTTAAAGGAACATGTACATATATGGAATTTTAATAATAATGTTAATGTAAAAGCATAGGATATAATACAAAACAAATAAATTTAACTACTTATGGGAAAAATTATTTCTAGTTTCGAGAGAATGAAAGAGTAGATACATCAAAAAGATTTTATAGCCAAACACATGCATTTCTACTTAATTTAATAGAAAGATTAAATTAACAAAGTAAAACAAAAATTACAGGAAAACCTGACAATTTAGAAAAGTTGTAGGATAACTATCTAAATCTAATAATGTGTTTTAATCTAGATAAATGCTTCTGTAACATTTTTTTAAAAAAATACTTTTTCTAAAATGGATACAATAGTAGATATCTAAAAAGTCTTATTTTATAAAATAAATATTCCTGTAGACAATGTTTTAAGCCCAGTATTGTGAGCACAGGCAAAATTCCCAGTGTGAGTATTTTGAGGTGTTAAAAGTTTTCATGTCCAAACTTGATGGAGTTTAACCAAGCATGTTAACGCATTGCCCTGAAGCAGGTACCCTTACACAAAGCTAGTTTATGGAAATTATTAAGCTCATTTGTCTGACTTGTGAGTAGAATTGATATGTTTCTCTATGTTGTTCATGGAAAATGAGTAAATATAGTTACGAACGATAGATTGAACCCAATATATTAAATAGGAAGAATATGTTAATAAGCGAGGGAAGAAAGGCCAGCCCTGAATAATTTTCATACATGATTGGGGGCTGTCACATGGCATTCAGAGAATCAGGACCCTATGTAAGGTGAGCAGATTATTAAACATACAATCTGATTGTATCTCTTTGCTTTCTGTGCATTTTTGGTACTTGCCTACCCTTTCACGTGACAAACTTGCAACCCAGACTTAGCTGATTTTAGAGGGTTTCTGTTATCAACTTTTACACCCTAGAATCACTGAAAGTTAAAATGTCATAAGTAAAACTCTCGTGACCTGAGTGAATTGGCACTCATTGGCTTGTGTTCCTGTCACACACAATATCTAGAACTGTATCATTTGAATATAAAAAACAGCTTTACAGATCAGCATGAAGCCTTGAATATAAACATGAAGCAAATGACCTGTAAAGTACAAGGACTTCCTTGGGTTGTGGTTGTTCCTCATGATGGGCAGAGACACATTTAACCCCTGCTGCAGGCTTCACCGGTGTAAAGGACATAGCAATGTCACCTGCCATGAGCTTTACAGAGAACATGGGGCTTTGGAAAAGACAAATATTTACTTCACAGAATACCAGATGGGAGGTATAATAGACACTAAAAATGAAAAACAATGTTACAGAAATCATGGAAAATTACATTTTATAATAAAAGAGTATCAGCCTAGTATCTACCACATTAGGGAGTCCTAGGTGTCTGACCCACTTGTATATGCTAATTTATGAAGAAATAGCTTGAAAGGCTGGCAAGATGGCCCAGTGGGTAAAGGGGCCATCTGCAAGTTGAAGATCTGAATTTTATCCCTTAGACCACAGGGCAGAAGGGGAGAACCTATCCTCTGAACTCTACACATTTACTGTGGTATGTGCAACTATGCATAGTTACAATAAATAAGGGCAATTTTAAAAATTAAAAAAAAAATCTTTGAATTCTGCAGTAGGCAGAAGCTAATTGTTTGGTTTGGCAAAAACTATATATCAAACTACTTAAGTTAACTCCACCTAAAGAACAGGTTAGATGTGTAGAGGAAGTATTTAGACCTGTCATTTGGACCTAAAAATATTTCTACTAACATCTTAATTTGAGGCCAGTGTAAAGAGAATTGCTCAAAAGAGTAAATTTTCAACCAAATTAAATTCTTTTCACAACAGCAGCACATCTTAATTACTGCCAAGAGAACAAGGGTTTGATTGCAGTCTTGGGGAGAAGTGTTTTGGGAAAATGTTGTTGAGCTCAGTGCCACCCACCCTCACTTGGCTGTGTCTTGAAGGCAGAGGGGATGCTCACCCATCAGGACAGCCAGGACTCCTCCAGGCCTGGTTCTATGGTAAAAGCTGTGAAGAAACATGCAACACTAAGAAAGAATGTCTAACTGATTTATTTCCTTCTGGACTTACCCCAGGAATCACCAGCAGAATGAATATGCAGAAAATCTATGTAGTGAACACAGGCTTCATTACCTAATTTATTCTTTTTTAGTTGGTGTATAAAGTGAAAAATTTAAATATGTTCTGTGATGGAACATCAAACATCTTTCATGTCTTCCTTGGTTTCCCATGCACCTTATGGTGGCTCAGACTATTTTTTTTTAATTTTTATTGGTTATTTTATTTATTTACATTTCAAGTGTTAGCCCCTTCCTAGTTTCCCCTCCACTAACCTCCTATCCCATCCATCCTCCCCACTGCTTCTATGAGGGTGCTCCCCCACTGAACACCCCCTCCCACCTCACCACCCTACACTGGGCATAGAGCCTTCACAGGACCAAGGAACTCCCCTCCCATTGATGACCAACTAGGCCAACCTCTGCTACATATGCAGCTGGAGCCATGAGTTCCTCCATGTGTACCCTTTGGTTGATGGTTTAGTCCCTGGGAGCTCTGGGGGGTCTGGTTGGTTGATATTGCTCTTTCTATGGATTTGGAAACCTCTTCTGCTCCTTCAGTCCTTCCCCTAACTCCTCTGTTGGGGACATCATTCTCAGTCTGTTGGTTGGCTGCAACCATCCGCATCTGTATTGGTAAGGCTCTGACAGAGCCTTTTAGGGGACAGCCATACCAGGCTCCTGTCAGCAAGTGCTTCTTGGCATCAGCAATAGTGTCTAGTTGGTGGCTATGTATGGAATGGATCCCCAGGTGGAGCAGTCTCTGGATGGCCTTTCATTCACTCTCTGCTCTGCACTTTGCCCCTGTATTTCCTGGAGCCATTCTTGGTTCAGACTTTGATCAGACCATTTCCTCTTCTATGCAATGTATTTTCCTTAATAAGTTTAATAAAGCCTTTCGGTAATTAAGGATTTTTTTTTCTGATTGTACTCTTGTTTATTATAAATTCTGAAAAGGTTTTTTTTAAGATATGGAATTCTAAGATGTCATTGTTTTGTGTTGAACATAAATTTTCAATTCTCTGAATGTGCTACTTTTTTTTGTCTAGAAGATGCCAGGTATCTTTGAAGATACTTAATTTCTCTGTGATTTGTTTAATATCTGAATGGCATGACTGGTGTCTTAGGTGTTCCCATTCATGATATCCTAATTCTTGGAAACTGTGAATGTGTCAGGTGGCACAATAAGAATAAACTCAATGGTCAGATAGAGATAAGGTTGCCAACGTGTTGACTTTGCAATATGGAGGTCATCTGTGGTAATCACCTTGACTACAGGTAACCAGGATCTGTGTTAGTAAGGGGAGGGGGTTTAAGATGCTCTACCATCAACATGCAAGATGCAGAAGTCATGATCACATGACTGTGGGCATTCTCTAGAAGCTGGAACAAGGAAGGGAAGAGATTCTTCTCTAGGCCTACAGGAACCATGTGGTCCAGGCACATACAGTACTATGAAGCCCATTTCAACCTACTGATCACCAAGGTCTGACTTCTTGAGTTAAGTTGCTAATCTGAGTCAATTTAAAAGTGAGACCCTCATACTGAAACAGAGATCCAACAATTTTATCATTTCTGAAAAGTCTCAAAAATTCATATACTTTTTCTACATTACTCTCTCATGTGATTTTATTGAGTTTTCCTTGTCTATTATGTTCTTTAAATTATTCTCTCAATTTTAAGTTAAGTTTTTGCATGTTTCCACTTAAAAGGTTTTACTCATTTGTTTTCTTTTCAAGTCCACCCAGGTGTTTTTATTCCCTTCCCTTTTTCTTACTATTGACAAGATTATTCTTTCGTCTTCAAACATGCTGAGAAAATTCATTTTCAGTCTGTTCAAAAAATCAAAATCAATTCTTATGCTGTTGTCTTGAAGTCTCTTTATAAGGCTTTTTGTTTCCCAGAATTTTCCTATGGTTTCTTGTTTAACATTTCTTCTCTCATCTCCTTTATACTTTGATTTTCTTTAAGCCTGTGATCCTTCAAACTTTGCCTGTGTCTGGGTTTTGAAAACTGGGCTTGAATTGAAGAATGACCCACAGGAATTGTGCTCGCTTCTTTTTCAATATTTATGAGCACAAGTAAATCCAGGAGTGACTCGTGGCCCCGTCTGCTAGACAATCTCACAGACTTTTATACTGAAAACTAAAATTCCCATGTAGGAGTATTTGACTTGTAGAATGAATGTTTAGGTCTCTTTCCCCTAGAGCAATGATTGAGAACCCACTTTCTCTGCCACCTACATGGGCAGTGAGACACCATTGTCATGATTAGTGACAGTGACAGCTGTCCCTCCTACCACATTTCTCCACTGTCTATGAGATTATATAGCCAAACTGTCTACAAAGGACTTGGCCAAGATTTTCTCAATAAATGGAAGTTTGGCAATGGGTTTGGAAGAGGCCACCTTCTAAATTCTTCTGAGATGAGCCCACGGGTCAATACTTCATGAACTACATTGGGACTGACTGTCCCTCAGGTCAGTAACTCCTAAACTCTGTTGAGATTGCCTCCAGATCAGCACATGGCAACCTCAGACAAAGTTGCCAGAATTCTGAAGGGAAGCTCAAAGTGTTTTCTATTGACAAGCACAGGGCTCTCAGTTCCTGGACACTTGAAATATGAAATGCCTGACCATCACCCCCTTCTCCAACTCGTTCCAACTACCCTTTGCCTTTTTTGCTTCTATTCCCCATGTAAGGTCACTACCCTCTCCCCCTGATGTCCTCGGAAGAGCCTTTCTGCTAATGTGAGAGATAGATTCTTGGGGTGTGCATCACAAGACTGGGGTCTTAAAACCCAAAGTAGAGGGAGAGGCAAAGGAGAGTGTTAGTTTCCACACAGTGACTGGGCATGCACAACTAATGCACTACTTTGCTGGCCATTCAGCGCTGTAAAGAACAAACGGTTGGTCAGTATTCTTACCATGTGACTGATTTTTGCAGGTAAATGAACTGCCTGGAGCAACTGTTCTCAAAGGGAGGAGGCATAAAGAAGAGGCTTCACATTCCGTGCCCCAGTGTAGGGGAATGCTAGGGCCGATAAGTGGGAGAGGGTGGGCTGGCAGGCATGCGGAGGGGGGAGGCAACAGGAGTTTGTTCTTGTTGTTTTTGTTTGTTTCTTTGTTTTTTGGAGGTGAAACTGGGAAAGGAGAAATCATATGACATGTAAAAAAAGAAAATTATCTAATTAAAAAAAAAGGAGGAAAGTGGAAGGATCTTGACAAAAAAAAGAAGAGGCGTCACAAAAACATGTGGATGTTTATCAATTTGTTTTTCTTGTTTGAAACACCGCATTGAATCAGAAAAATCCATATTGGTGATGAATAGAGATGTCAGTTCAAAGGACAGACTAGAATAAGATAAGCCGTGAAACACTAGAGAGGGGCTTGTGCTTCATGCTACCAAGAGGCCTGCAGACCACAAAGAGAGGGAAACTCTGAGACAGGATTCACAGAGACGCCCTTAGACAGATCCCTGGAAGTCACAAGGAGGAGCTTTTGAAAATGCAGCTCCAACCCCCTGGAGTTGGAGTGGTGCAAGATATTACTTTCTAAATAAAGAAAGCCCTCCACATAATTGTAAGGAACTAGAATTCAGTTTCTAAGAATCACATGGACACACAAATGCACACATATACACATAAGTATATGCACATGTTCCTACCTCTCTGAGCTATTCCACTTCCCAACATACTCCACAACTTAGAAACCCAGATTTGAAGTCATTAAGGAAAAAATTCCTAAACATTCTGAAGAACAATGATTCCTGAGACAAGAAGCGAGAGTCTACATAACAGTTAAGGCTGTGTTCTAACAGACAGATGGAAGCTTAGGGGCTTTTCTGTTACTCAGTATTTTATGAACATTTGTTTTGACTATTGCAACCTTCAAAAATTAGAACATATCCCTTCTGTTAACTGTCTAGTACTATTCTGTCCAACACCATGGCTACTGAGCCCCAGAAATATAGCCAATTTGAACTGGGAGTTGCTGAAAGTGTAAAGTACACATTCATTTTCAAATACTTACTATGAAAATCCGTGTAGAGTAATTTAACAATTACCATATAGTACTAATATTAAAGTATAAAAAAATCTGTGTAATTTAATAATTACCATATACTATTAATATTAAGACAGAAATGATTAAAATCTGAGTTATTGCTACTGAGTTATTACTACTAAAATCTCATTATCTGTAGCTAAATAAGATGTTAATAAAGTGAGTTTCACCTGCTCATTGTACGTGTCTTCTGATTAAAAGCTTGATTGACATTTTGCTTTCATTTCAACTTCACTGAGTTTCTCTTATTTTTGTTAATACTTGTTTATACTTTGGGTAGGAAAGCATGTGTCTCAGCACGTGCGGAGTTGAGAGAGAAATGTAGAGGTTGCTTCTCTCCTTGTCCTGCGTAGGTTCTAGGGGTCGATTTCAGGCGTCAGGCTTGGCAGTCAGCATCTTTACTACTGAGCCATGTTGATGACCCAGCATTTATCTTAGATAGTTCAGGGAGTGTATTTCAATCCCTCAAAGAGTGTCATTTAAATAAAACTAGGCTTTAGCTGAGCTGTGTTGAGTAATGTCTTATTTAAACAATAAAGCGCCAGGGTGATACACAGCCACAGGAGTTACACAGTATTTGCAGTATGTTTTAAGAAAGGTTTAAGTGCCAGCTTTGAAAGACAAATGCTCATTAAAATTCAAGTCAATGACAATTAATACAAGATGATTAAAATGTCCTCTGTGCTTAGAATGCATGGCTCTTCAGTTCTCTTTCATCTTTGTGTCTTGATAAAGGCACACACAGTTGTGTGTATGGCTCTTCAATTCTCTTTCACCTTTGTGTCTTGATAAAGGCACACACAGTTTGTGTGTATCTACATCAGTAGGAGAATTCCATCTTAAAGGTGACCATGACCAACTATCCTACCTGCTTAGTCCCAGGTGCTCTGAGGCCCATTTGTACATAAACATTAGGATGATTCACACAGGCTTGGACTCATATGTAAAAGCATACATGTGGGTATGAATTATGTATTTTGGCATTTCACCCATGCTGACAACTATATGTATATTAGATAGATGCATATGTGTATTTCTTTGTTTTGAAAAATGGATTCATATGCTCATTTTTCTGAATCTTTCACATTTTTTTTATGTTTCCTTAATGCCATGTCTTCTGGGTTGAATGTACATATTCATGTTTTCAATTGCTTCAGAGTAGAAAAGAATATGTAAGTCCGGGGTACGTGTGTTGTAACACAGGTGTCATGTAGTTTTGTTCCTCTCTTGATAGACATGCTTTTGTTATCTGTTAGATCTTCCCCCTCTACTCCTTCTCTTCCTTCCCTTCCCCCTTCTTTCTCTTCTCCTTACTCTCCTCTCCTTCCACCTCTCTTCCCTTGTCTCCTTTTCCCTCCCTTTTCCATGCTTCTCCTCTTGAATCTCTCTGACTAAACTACCAACCAAGGAGTACACATGGCTCCAGCTGCATATGTAGCAGGGAATGGCCTTGTCATGCACCAATGGAAGGAGAGGTCCTTGGTCCTATGGAGGCTCAATAGATGCCCCAGTGTGGGGGGGGGGGGAATCAAGGGCCAGAAGGTGGGAGTGAGTGTGTAGGTGTGTGGAGGAACACCTTCATAGAAGCAGGGGAAGGGAGGATGGGATGGGATGTGGTTCTCAGGAGTGGGGGAAAACAGGAATGGGGATAACATTTGAAATGTAAATAGAGAA
Organism: Hylomyscus alleni; assembly: GCA_019843855.1. Taxonomy (NCBI): domain Eukaryota; kingdom Metazoa; phylum Chordata; class Mammalia; order Rodentia; family Muridae; genus Hylomyscus; species Hylomyscus alleni. The sequence continues at coordinate 8,813 of JADRCC010416071.1, forward strand.
AGTATCCAATAAAAAATGAATGAACCTTTGATAAACACTTTTACATGCATTGTTTTGAGCATGGGCTTTAATTAGGTGAGAAGTGTTCCCAGCAATGAGGTCACCAACAGAGAATTTATGTTTCATGTCTGCACACATGTGATTAAATACACTGAATAGACATTGTTGCTTTGCCTTTAAAACTGTACAAGAAAAGACAGTTTCATAGTTGGAGTGAGAAAAGATTGATACAGAGAGAGTTTTACTCTTGTCAAGGTTCCCCATAGTGATGCCAACAGAAAACTTGAGTGGTTGCTGTTGGCTGCTGACAGATGTTTTTCAGGAACTGTGGACTGAATTTAGAGTTAGAAATGTTCTCCTGACACAGCGACCAACTGAAAACCAAATCTTCACATTTGTTAAATTTCCATTGACCTGAGTCCAAATGACACCTGTCACACTGTAGCCATGAAAATCACTTCCCACCTTTCTGGCTTTGGTCATCTTCCTATTAGATGCAGACAAGATTGGTACATGAAATTAATATTAATTATTAAAAATAACACTTTATTATCAATTGTGTTTATCTTTACATGTTATTCTTGATTGTTTATTGTTTTGTAAAAGAGGTTAGAAGATTTTGTGAATTTTAATCAAATTTTATCTGTAACTTCTCTTGATAGATCTTTGTATCTTGGCCAAGAGGAGAGGGAACAGCCCATTATGCCTCACTGATTCTCAGTGTGATGCCTGTTTTCAATCCTTCTTTTGTCTTTTAGTGCTTGTTACTTGCCACTACTTTAGTTTTCATGTCTCTTCTGATCTTTTTCAGATCTTAAAGGCACCTTTCCCTCTGGCTCTATCTGCTTCTACTATGAAAACTGTTTATATACTAATGCATTGAGCTCTTAACCAAAGAAATGATTTAGTAACAATCATATCAAATGTTTTCTCTGTGACAATTCACTCACTAGGATATACAGGGTATCAAAATTGTTCTGCGATTGTATTTTTCTACAGACTAAACCACTATGCACACTAGAAATTCGTGCACCAGATTGTTGAACAAAAAAGCTAGGACTTCATGGTATATAATCATAAACTTATTTTGAAATGTATGCTGCTGACTGGGACTGTTTCCGCGGGAGTGTAAATGAGAGTCTGGGTGTTTATAAGAAAGCAGCAGGATAGATTCTAACACACCCAATCTTCCCTTTCTCTAACACACAGCACTCAGTCCAATTAAGGGAAAGCATACCCTTCTGATAATGAAGGAACAGTGAAAAATAAAGCAGCTATACTTTTTCAAAACCAAAATATGTTTAGGCACATGTTCAGAATATTATTTGTGCAAAAATACAGTGTTGCAGTTTTTTAAAGATGTTAAATGCTAATTGACTATTCAATCATACATTCTATTTATATAGTTGCACTAAAATAATTTGCATTTATTTATTTTTGAGTTAACAGATTTGGGAATTTAGTCTCCCTTCTACTGTTGTTTCAATAATAACCTTCTCATTTATAAAATTAAAACATGCTTATTGAGAGATATTCAAAGACTATGAAAAAGCAACAAAGTTAAGACCTAAAAGTAAAAAAAATGTAGGAAAAACACTAGGAAGAGTGAAGTAAGCTGAACTACTACTTTAAACTACAGAGACTCAGTAGTTATTGAATAACAGGATATAAAAACTATTTCAAAATGTGTCAACAAAGCAGGAGAGAGCATGTATCATTGAGAAGCACAGTTTTTATCTTGCCATATCAAGGTGTTTCATACAACACACCAGAAAAGACAAGCCATTGTCACACTCAGTCTGCCATCAATGAGAGACAAACTAGAAATCTTCCTCATGACAGCAAGGTGAGGCTGCGGGTCACTGAACCAGACTCAGGGATGCACTAGAGCAAGAGTGGCTGTGGCTGACATTAGGCTAACACTCAGTCTGCTGATGTCTGGTTCCTTAACAACCAATCTTACTGTTTTAGAAAGTCATTGCTGGGGATGAATCCGATCTCAAAATTGTCTATGCATGCCTGACTCAAAAGTCGTGTCTGAACTTCAAAAATACCCACATTCAAAGCTGTGACCTGTCTGTGCTTTCATTTCAAACTTTGAAGATGTTTTCTTTTCAAGTCCAGAGCTTATATTGTGGTAATTCTGTGTCCTGTGTGAATGGATGTATGTATACAAATGCCAAGTGCAGACTAATAGTCTCAAAAACCTTCATGTCGCAGCTGCTTCCGCCAAGTGCCACATGCCAGGAGACTGCTACTGGCAGGTTCTCAGGACTCGCCAAAGCATGGGCAACAAGAAACCACACATGAAACAAGGTAGCTGGACAGTTTTAAGTATAAACAGTTGTTTTAGTATCTCATGACTTTGAACATTTCAGTAGATAAGTTGCCGAAGATCTGAAAATTCATGGGGTTTGAAAACAGTCACAAGGAGAGAAAGCAAGACATTCAGGTTTGCTCATAAACATAATATCAGAGAACTTCTAATTAGGCAACAGAGATCTACAAACCACACCATGACTAAGTGTGACAAAGCCTTCTTAGTCTAAAGAGTATGCTTGGCCTCCTTAGGCAATATAAACTGGACTGGTAGTTCCTGAGGCTAAGCCAGGACAGAGAGCT
>JADRCC010416195.1:0-11018 GCA_019843855.1 Hylomyscus alleni
AATTTCTCAACTCAGCTTTCCACCTTCCAGAAATGTCTAGTTGTCAAGATGACAAGTAATCAGCACAATGGGGAAAGTGTCAGAAACAAGACAAGAATGTCTTTCTCACTGCACTTATGCAAAAGGTTACTAGAAATTTTGGCCAGTACAATTACCCAAGAACCAAAAGACAGTAAGAAAGAAGTAAAATTATTTTTATATGCTAATGATATAATTCTTAGTCACTGTTTTATTGCTGTGAAGAGACATTAAGACCATAGCAGCTCTTATAAAGGAAAGCATTTCATTGGGGCTTGATTACAGTTTCAGAAGCTTGATCTATTATCATGGCAGGGAGCATGGTGGCAGGTAATATAGGCATAGTGCTGGAGAAGTAGTTAAGTGCTACATCGCAATTTGCTGACAGAGAGAACTGGGCCTAGCATGGACTTTTGAAACCTCAATGCCCATGCCCAGTGACACATTCCCTCCAACAAAGATGCCTCCTAATTTTTCTAATCTTTTTGAAGAGTTTCACTCTCTGGTTACTAAACATTCAAATATGAGCCTTTGGGGGCTATTATTCAAAGCACCATGGGTTCTATACATAGAAAAATCTAATGACTATAGAAAAAGATTGTTAGAACTATATAGAAAGATGTAAAAATACAAGAGAACACTCAGAATAGTCCTCAGGCAAATATAAATGAAAACAAATGAGTTACCAGCTCACAGTGTTAACACCTTGTCCATTGTGCATCCAGAGGAAGGCCTGTGAAACAGCAAAGTCTTTTATTCCCACCATATCAGCGGTCACTGATCCATCAGGACTCTGGAGCCTTATTTCTTCAGTCAGCCTCGAGAAGGGATGAAGCAGGACTGATAACTGTAAAACCCACAAGCCTCTGGGCCAAGTTACAGTTATACTTTTTGCCAATGTCAGCTGACATCAAATATGTTTTTGTCCAACCAATCAAATTTATTTGCTCTTTCTGTTGTTAGGAACAAGCATTAAGTTTTGGGGAACTATTGTTGCTTAGAGAGGGGGTTGACAACAGGTATGTTTGGGGGAACTAGAGAGAGAGAGTTAGCTTAGGTAAATTGGAGTCTGAAGTCAAAATGGAAATACTAAAGACAAGTTCCTTTGGTTTGTTCCCAACAACTTCAATTAGAATAGTAGGTTTTAAAGTAGAAAAAATTTGCAAATGCTAGCAATGGTGTGGAGAAAACTGGCCCATAGGCACTGTCAGTGGGAATGTAAGTTAATATAATAACTTTGGGAAGTAATACCAATATTCCTCAAAACACAAACAAACAAACCTTCAAAACAAAACAGAGCAACCATTTGACTGTTCTGTCATTTTCTAAGTATAAATGAAACCAGAATATAGAGAAGAGACACTTTGTAAGGTAGCATTATTTTCCAAAGCCAAGATATGTTTGGAATGAACTCAAGTTACCATCCACAGATGAGTGGATAAAGTGAAATATACATATACATGCACACACATATAATTAATTACTGGTCAACTCTAAAGAATAATATAGTTCTGCCATATGGAACTGGAGGACATCATGCTAGTGAAATAAGCCAAGTACATAAAGATACATGTATCACATGTTCTCTTTCATTTGTGAAAGCAAGCAGTGTACTAGTTCTGGATCACTTGGAACTGGGATGTGTGCTTAGGGCTTGGGTGGGGAGAAGAAGGGAAGATAGACACTGTTTTGGGGGTACCTGAAGAGAAAAACTCCTAAGATACCTGGAAAAGCCAAATGAACTCTTTAGTCATGCCAGTGCGACTGTCCCAAGGAGAGTATCAGAAAACCACCTTGACCACCAGCTTGTTTGAGATTTTAAAGGCAACAATGGCAATTATGATGTATACACAAAAGCAGCTCTGGACATCTGCACCAAGCAAGCATTGTTTACAGAAGCAGAGAGGTAGCAGTTAAGAGGCCAGGTAGCTCTTATAACCTTGAGGTTAGGGTCACATTGTATAGGAATTTATGGCTAGTCTAAGTAACCAGAGACCAATTTTTACTCAAGATAGTTTTAGCAATTAAAGTATTCTTAGGAATGTGTTCATAAGATGCTATATTTCAGTAGCCCACTACAGACACAATCAGTTCGTGATATATGAATATATAGAAACATTATAATGAATCATGCTAATTTGTATAATATGTACTAGTTGTGATTAGATAAGTTGAAAACTTAAAACCACCAGAAGATAATTTTCACATTTGTTAGAATCAATGAGACTAAATATATGTGCATGCATATATACACACATACAAAAGTATATTCTCAAACATGCTGCACATGATAAGTATATGCAGGGTTTTTTTTAAGAAAAAAGAAACACAACCAAATACAATGTGTTTGTTTTGATTGTATTCTAGACTAGTGAAATTCAACCATATTTTGTTTTGAGATAGGATCTTATTGTATAGCCTTGGCTGTCCTAATATCCCCAATTATTTCATAACCACATTTTATGAGTTACATTTTTCAAAGCTATGCAAGTTATATAATATGTAGGGGCCTCCAGAAATGAAAAAATAAAACTATTGCCATGCCTTGCTCTCTAGAGGATATTGTGAGATTTATTGAGAGATCAAACACCAAGGGTGTCAAGGAGACAAGTGAAGAACAAATGGTGGAAAAGCAAGCAGGTTTTATAAGACAGTCAATAGGGTGGGGATCTGAGCTGATACAAGTTGTCTGGATTAATTCAGAACTAGGTGCCCTTGCCAGAGGTAGCTGACTTTGGGGGATGGTTAGGGGAGGTTCCTGGAGGATTAAGGATGGTTTTTGGTGATATAGAAGCACAACTATCCCTCTATTGACTTGGCCAATGTCTCATTTAGGACAGTGTTACCAGCACTGCTATTTAGGGGAAAAGGGCTTTTGACCTGACAGGGTATTTATTTGTCATTTGGAATGGCTTACAGTGTTTTAAAATGCCTGAATATCTATAATACATATTAATATGTGAATATAGGTTTAAAATTTTGATCATATAGTATAGTTTGCTTTATAATTTGAATTTCCCTTCCAGAAATAAATTATAAGTCACTTAGTAGGAGTGATTTTAATTGATCATACAGAATAACTGATTAATCAGATAATAATCTAGTATCAATGCAGAATCAGATTTTGTTAGAACTGTATAAAGGCTGAAAAGATATATTTACTGTTTGCCTATCCTAATGTAGGGACGGTATATATATATGATTTATTTTTTTATTATTATAAATAAGTACACTGTAGCTGTCTTCACACGCACCAGAAGAGGACATCAGATCTCATACGGGTGGTTGTGAGCAACCATGTGGTTGCTGGGATTTGAACTCAGGACCTTCTGAAGAGCAGTCAGTGCTCTTACCCACTGAGCCATCTCACCAGCCCCAGTATATATATTTTTAATTCCACATTTTTTCAAAGAAATTTGAATGAAATGCATATTTCTTTGAATGGGATTTGGAACCTTTATAATCTAGCCCTACTTTATTGGCTGTCAGATTATTCTGTGCCTTAGTTTTTTTTTTTCCTTTCAGATGGCTTCATAATAATACCTGTCTACAGTCCTTCAACATTACTGTAGGAATTAGGTTGAATTATATATATATATATATATATATATATATATATATACTTTATATGTACATACATATATAAATACATTTGGAATATATTTCCTAGTGCAGTATCTGGCATCATAAGTCACTCATTGAATGCTGCCATCTTTGTCATCCCCATTGCCAAAGAATAAAATAAGAAGGACTTAGAATTGTCTGGGGCAGATGGTTTTGCAGCATAGCTATAAAAATATTCAAATTTGAACTTGTATCTCAGATTCTTTGTCTAAAAGTTTAATTTGATGTGAGTTCGTTCATGGTGAGGAATTCCTTTGTCTTCCATAGTGGATAACATATATTCCTTTCTCTTACAGGAGATGGAAAGGACAGTTCATATGTTTGAGACATTCCTATGAACTTCTCATGATGAGTGGTTTATCCTCTCCAATCTGCTCCTGATGAGCAGTCTTCTGAGCCATTCACTTTCAAATTGCACCAATTATGCGCAGAGCCGTGGTGTAAAGTGCTCGCTCACTCATTCTTTCTCTGTTGAATTTGGTGCTATTGTCTCAGGTACCTGAAACCAACCAGCCTACAAGAACCAAACAAAACTTCAGACTCATGTTGTATTTTCCACAAATAAAAAATACAGCCCCACAGCTTGGAGACTTTGGTGCTACAGAAACTGCTCTCGCTCTGCCCCTCTCTTCTGCACTCTTGGAGATTCTCTTAGGATGCAGACCAGCAAACCAGAGGAAACTGAATGGGGCAGTTGTAACTGTGCTGAATTGTTGAAAACCATGGGCGACCTGCTTGCTTGTTTGTTTGTTTTGTTTGTTTGTTTTCCTCTTTTCTATCTCTGATCATATCCCACCCCCATTCCCACCCGGGTAATGGACTAAAACCTGTTTTAGAATTGGCTATGGTGTATTCTGGTGAACAGCTGAAGAACTGGGTGAAATTAGGTCAGGCTCTTTAGAACTGCCTTTAATGTGCCTTTTTATTCATTTGAGAAAGATGAGGCTTAATGGATGGGCTCATTTGTAGCAAATTAATTAGAATCTTTTCTTTGGTCACAACCTTGAAAATAAGTTTGATACTCAATGTCATTAAGAGACAACAGTATTCTGTATTAACTGCCTGTCTTGTTCTCAAAACAATCAAGATACTCAGTAAGCCACGAAATGTGTAGGCTGGCAAGCTTTCCTGTGATTTGTTTCTAGTTAAGAAACACATACTAAAACAGTAACACATATACACAGTCCACAAAACCCACAGAGTTTTCCATATTGCTGACAATGGTGACCAGAAAATAAATAGATAGTGGCCATTTTTCTGTCAGATGCAATTTAATAGTTATTTATGTTTGAGTTACCAGAGAAAAATAGTTTTCATGTGTAGTCAGTTATTATTGTTTTGTTTTAAAGCCAGGACTTGCCAAATGGATGAAAAGAGAGGAATTTGTCAGAAACTCTGTAAAGCTCATTTTCTGTAGAGTTGCACGTGAGCTCTGGTCTGTCCTTGACTAACAGTGTTACCATTAAACCCTGGCCCATGCTCACATCCTCACAATGCTACAATTTGGGTGGAGTCATTTTTGGATCTTGTTGAATGATTTCTGTGGATTGTACTTACCTGAAAATAATTATGGGTTACTAATTTTACAAAACTTTCTAAAAATTTGGAAACACAGTCTAGGCAGTTGCAAAGAGGCAAAGGGAATGCAGTGACATTTTTTATGAGATAATTTTTAAACAAAATACAGAAAGTTTTGCAGACAAGTTGGCTTGCTATATTCCTTTATTTATAGCCGTTAGTTGCAGGTGTGTCTTTCCAATATATGCAACACATACTTGGGTTTTAATTATAGCACATGGTCGAGGACCACTTGCAGAGACGCTGAGCTACCTCAGCTTCTTGTCTTTAGTTACCAACAGTGTTTCCCAGGTCCTGTAATCACGTTGCCACTGTTTACATGCTGAAGCTAAGGTACCTGTCTGCTTGTCTCTGGCTGTGTGGCATACAGGCAGCTGCTGGCCTCACTGCTGCAGTAATCCCAAGTGCTTCTTTGCATTTACCTTCATGGCCACCATCTTCTAGCTTCATTTTTTTTTTTAATGGTCCTTCTTTCTTTATACCTAGTCTGAGGTTTTCGTGACATTTAGTTAGTCATGTAACTGAAGATGCTACCATGTAGACACACTGTATTTTTAAGGTGGGCAAGTGTGATTAACGATGAACCATTTTAAAGGGGAGGTGATTTGAAACCTCAAATTTGATTACCGGGAGGATTTTCATGCTTTCTTTAGTATTTATTACCATCATACCAGTGCAAACTATTTTACTGTCTAATACATTAGCATTTTGTATTTTGATGGAAATTGTTACAGAATTTAAAGATTTGATGAAATAAGATGTAGCAGATTTTTTGTAGCGAGTTTCTGGTAAAAGGGTTTTTGCAAGTCTCAGGTTCTTGCTGCTCTGTCTCTTCTTTAATATTTGTTCCAGTTTCTCTACTTCAGAAGCATTCTGTTCAAGAAACAGCAGCGTTTGTAAAAGGGGGAAATCCACACATGTTCTCAATATGTTTCCAGATCCTGCACGTGAATTAAGGTTTTAGCCATCAGTGAGTTTTACAAGGGAAATTCATTTATGTATGACATTAAAAAATGCTTTCAAAAGATCACGTCTTAACTTACGTTTACCCTTGATGTAGATGGAGAAATCAGAGGTAAACTCAGTATAGGAACTGCCACTCTGAACAGTTTCGGTCTCAAAGACGAAGCCAGTCTCAAGCCAAGGGGGGAGAAATGAGCTGAAACGGCACCAACTCTTCAGGCCCCTTCCCCCAAAGAGAAGCATACTATCCCAGTTTTGCTTGTTTCACAGATACCTGGTGGTTCTATAGATTAAAGCAGCTTGTGAAATTATCCAAGTCGACTCAGTTTTGTTTACCTTTCTGTAAAGTTCTTAATTTTTGCTGTATAGCATTGGCAAAAAAATAATGTACAAATTGACCTCTGTTCTTACTTCCTATGTGAGCATTATAAACAATAAGCTCCTGTGTAAAACCTTTGCTCTCAGATCAATAAATTATGTCTCTCAGCCCAGCCAAGCAAAAGCTCATGCTCAGCTATGGGAACCCTGGAGCTTCTCGAAGATGATGGAACTGCATTAAGTTTGAATCTGATGGCTGTGAAATAAATTGTGTTTTTGAGCTTGAATCTTACCTGTGATTTTTTTTAACATCCTTTCATGACTTGATTTTTCTTGTATGCCAATATATTCGTAGGTTTACTGGGTTTTATTTTTAGGGAGTGGGATGGTTATTCCCTTTCTTTTGTTTTGATTAAGTTGGTTCAGCTATGGTGCTAATCAATAGGTGTTTGAGTGTCAGGTTCCGTAGCTGAATGCCATTGTTGTTTTAATTATTATTTGTAATCATATTGTAAGCTGGAATTTGAGCTTGTACCTGCATCTTTTATATTTTGTACATTTGGTTGTTTAGACTTTGGGAGTCCTATTTGGTTTTGGTCATGTATGTCTACTTTGTAGATTAAGTACACTTCATCAGCTACAGTCTATTTTGGGTTTGTAGTTTAATTTAGAATTGTGTTAAATTGATGTTTTGCATTTGACTTCATTTTACATTAGTTTGGAGTAAATTATTTAATTTTTGAATTCTGGAATTTGAACATTTACTGTAATTTGTAATATAACTGCTGTGAAATACTTGAATAAAGATGATAAGAAGAACATGTCTGTCTTTAGCATGATTGCAAATACTGTTGGCTTCATCCACAGGACTGCTTTTCTGGCTGAAGTAATTAGTTCTATAGAGTGTGCATGTTGTGCTTACTAAGTACCCCCAAAATCTTCTTAAGCATTTTTTTTTTATTTTAAGTATGCCTCTGGATTTCTTAGCTGAAAGGTAGGTTTTTCCCCCCTTAAGGAAGTATAGTTTTAATTTAATTGGATATTATATTGTTTATAATATGTTGGACAGAAGCAAGTAGATTACTTCAAAAAAATTGTTTTTCTATCTAAATGTTCATTTTAAAAAGACCTTAAAGTTGCTTTGGGGGCTCAATTCAACTTTTACAACTTTGGAAATAAAGTTGAATTTTACTTATCCAGTTTTCCTTTCCATTGGAAACTACAGTAATGTTAGGTTAATTTTGATCTATTTCATGCTATGTCTATACTCTTAGACCTGACGTGACCTTTGGCTGCCTTTTTATTTATTATTTATTTTTTATTTTATTTTTTAAGTTCAATTTCCCTCTCTTATACCTTACATGTATGTATGTGCTTGTCTCAGGCCTCACTAGGTGACCTTCATCACCTGTGCTCTGGTGGGCTAGATAGACGATACAGTTTTGTCTTTCAGTGGCCTCTGCTCTGCTAAGGGAAGCAGAATAGAGCAAGCCCTGGTTAATGTTACCCTTTGTTCTTTTTAAGAGCTGAATTTGGAATTTTGTAGTTTGGTTGATGATCACAATAGAAATCTCACTTGGGATGCATTTATTTTGGAAATGGTTTTGTGGGGTTTGAGTATATGCACTCCTTTTGTTCTCTTCCACGTGTACCCTTGAGCTGTCTCCATTAACCCAGTACTGCACATGTCAGAACTGAGAGGGAATGAACATGTCCTTGTGAGATTTTCACAGCTATCTCAGTCCCTTCTTGAGTTACCTTGAGAATACTTGGGGTTTGGAATCCTCAGGCTTCCTTCTGTTTTTGACTTAATGGCAACTATTGATGCCAAATTTGTGCCCATTATTTTTCTGACAGTACTTTTTATTCCAAAAGCTTATGTCTTGTTTATGTAGGGCCACTTGGGGGTGTTAGTATATATGGTAGGCTCCAAAGACCACATGTCTAGCATCATGAGACACCCAGATTTTCTTTTCTTTTTTAAGATTTATTTTATGTATATGAGTACACTATAGCTGTACAGATGGTTGTGAGCCATCATATGGTTGCTGGGAATTGAACTCGGCACCCCTGCTAGCTCAGGCCCTGCTCACTCCGGCTCAAAGATTTATTTATTACAAGTACATTGTAGCTGTCTTCAGACACCCCAGAAGAGGGCGTCAGATCTCATTACGGGTGGTTGTGAGCCACCATGTTGTTGCTGGGATTTGAACTCAGGACCTTCAGAAGAGCAGTCAGTGCTCTTAACCTCTGATCCATCTCTCCAGCCCCAGATTTTCTTTTTTTTTTTTTTAAACAAATTATTATTGTATATTGGAGTGGAGGGTATATATGTACCATGGTGCAGCTCCAAGAAAATTATACTGATTTTCTCTTTCCACTCTGGGTTTAAGAAACTGAGTTTGCACCATCATGTTTGTGTGGCAAGCACTTTTACCTGCTGAGCCATTTCACTGGCCCAAGACATTCCTAGTTTTCTTAGTGAAATTCCTCTAGCTAGAATTCTGTCACTCTAGGGATGGCTTCTGGCAAGGATGGGGAAGGACTCAGGTTTTTTTTTGTTTGTCTGTTTTTTGTTTTTTTATAAAGAGGCTGGCCCCTGGGAGTTTGACCATGCTCCAGTGAATATAAATTGGCAATACAAATTAGACTTGATATTTTTTTCTTTCTTTTTTCTTCTTTGGTTTTGGGGGAGGTCACAAGGGTTGGGAGTTAACCTGAGAGGACTGAGAAGTGAATGCGATTGGAGTATATCATGTGAAATTTCCAATAATCAATAAAAACACTTTGTTACTATCTAGAAGTCTTTTAGGTGAGACAATTGATGGACAGATGCAGTAAAAGCTTCCAGGAAAGAAATCCTATGGTAGCCTATCTTTCATTCCTCATTCCCGGAGAGCTATAAGACACAAAAGGTGAAGGAAGGTGGAACTAGAGAAAAATGTAGTTAAACCAGAAGATAAGAGCCTTGTTTTTCTTGTGGCTGATGTTTTATGACCTGATTAAATGACCTAAGTCTAATTATCTGCTGGTGACATGGAAACTTGAACATTCCATCTTGGTGTCATAACAACAATGCTCTTAATATCATATAGCCTCATAGTGGACTTGCTAGTGAGATAGATGCTAAGGAAAGAGAACCAACATGGTTATGGGTTGTAATTTCGGGGGAAGAGAGGTGTGGAGAGGCCAGTTTGGAATGCTGAGTAGATCATTTCAGGGTCCCCGGTGAAGAGTTATGGTGTGAGATAAAAACTACACAGGAAGCTTGGGGTCTTAATGGACAGCAAGGCTGTGCTCGGTGATGCTGTGCTTCATCCTGTAGCAGTTCTTAACTGTTTTTGAACAGATATGACGAAAACAGAGTCTCAGACATTAAATTAGTACTAATTTATGGAACAAAGCATAGCTTACCTCCTTTTAGCAAGAAAGCTTGCCCTAGGCCAAGTATATGCTAGGTATTGATGTTTACAAAGGAGCCCATCACAGTCTCTGCCCTTAGACATTTGAATAGAGTAAGAAAAATGGAATGCAGTGATGATGGCTCAGTTGAAGCACTGCTGGAGGAGAGACTCATCCCAGGCAGTAAGGCAAGCTTTCTTCCTGGTGGGTATGGTGTCTTAATGACATCTTGAAAAATGAAGAATTATTAGAAAGAAAAGAAGAAAAGGGAGGCATTCTAAGCAGAGCAAACAGGATATAAAAAGTCCAGAAGCCACGTTTGGTGGTGGACACCTGTAATCTAGAACTTGAGGTAGAGGGAGGAAGATCAGGGGTTCAAGGCCATTCTTGATAATAAAGCATATTTGAATCCAACCTGAGCTATGTGTCTTAAACAAAACAAAAGCAAAAAGCACAGAAAGAGGCAAATGCTACATTTGGATGGCCGTGGCCAGTTTTAGTTGGCTTTAGAGGGGAATGTAGTGTTAGTGTTCACATGATGAGAGGCTACAGATCCCAAACAGAGAAAGGTAGAGTAGCAGTGACAAGGAGGCAGGATTACCAGGAGTCAGTGACTGGGTGTTGGCATTGAGGAGCTGCGATTGCTCCCGTAGTCTGCCTGGGTCCTCGGCTGGGCACTACAAACTAGAGTGAACGTACTGTTGGGCATTGTGACATCCAGGTCCAGCAGACATTTACATACAATAGCTGAAGTTTGGGCAACTGAGAACTAACGTTGGAGGTTAGCTGCCTGTAAGTGGCTGTTCAGACCACAAGTATAAATCAGATTGCTTAAACAGTGTTTTCTGGGCAGATTGAAAATAGAGGGAAAGCCAGTGATGCCTAAGAACTGATACTGATCATGTCAAATCAATAGAGCGACAGCAAAGAGTAGACTCCAAATGGCACTATCGGATTTGTCTGTGGAGGAGGTAAGATATGTCTCTGTTACAAGTGTGCATGGTAACCTGACAATCCTCAATACTAACAGAAAAAGAGAAAGAGCATTAACTGAAGAGGGCGACAAGTTGAGGGAAGGATTTTTTTGTTTTGTTTTTTGTTTTTTGTTTTTTTTT
>JADRCC010416308.1:0-11920 GCA_019843855.1 Hylomyscus alleni
GGAAGAAAAGAAGAGGTTTAAAAACAGGCCACATAACTCAGGGTACTTATAGGGTACAAATGACTCTGATCTTTGTTTTATAGTAAAAGTGTTTGTTGCATTATTTTTACACTTTTGTCATAACAATTTTATGGCAAAAATGTTCTCACAATATTGGCATGATAGATTAGAATGCATTGACAAATCATGCCTGTGAACATGTATTAAAGAAACAAACCCACCCTTCACCAAGAAGGGTGATGCTGAGAGATGCAAGTGCTGTCTCAAATACCAGTTTATTTATTCTTTTCACATTTTCCTTTTATTAAAAATAGATTGTTTTTCCTCATACAATATATTCTGAAAATAGCTTCTTCTCCATCTACTTTTTCTAGTTTTACTCAGAACATCCTTCCTCTGGAGCAACTTTCCTTTTTTTGTTCATTGAAAAGAATAGGCTCTTAAGACATACCAACCACATTTGACAAAATAAAATAAAATAAGATAAAACAAAACCTATCATACTGAAGTTGCCCACGGCAAACCAACAAGGAGAAAAGAATCCCATTAGCAGGAACAAGAGTCAGGGATCTGCAATAGTACTTTTCCCCCTTCAGGTGAAGGGATGAGATAAGAGCCATATCCATGTTTTATGAACACATCACTTGGGCTGAGCCCAGAGTATTTCAATCTAACTATCCTAGGCCTAGATCTAGAAGTTTCTAGCCTCCATACTGCCTAACCTAGACCTAGGATGTTTTAAGTCTCTGAGACTTACTTCTGAATGTACATACCCATTCTAGTTCTTTCTCAACTCTGGCTAGTTGGCTCCATTCAGCCTTTCTGGCTCAAAACTCTTCTGCAAGCTGACTGATTCAATATGGTTTCTCCCACCTTTTCATTGAATTGCTTTGCTTTGCCTCAAACTAACTCTAGCAATTTGTTCTGATCTTCTCCTCCTTCTTGTTCTCTGTCTTCAACAGCCTCTGCTGACCTGCACTGAACTGCATGGACTCATAAAGGAACTCAACTCCACTGCACTGTACTCACTCCACTGACTCCTAACTGCTGACTCTCTCCACCTGCTGTTCTTAAATAGCTTCTCTTTCCTATGCTGTTCTCCTGAGATCTGGACTTAACCCTATTTCTGACTAATTCTGTCAAATCTTTCTCTGATTCATCATGTTGTCTGCCTCTCAATTAGACATCAATTTTAAACATGGGTACTTCCTTTTACAGACAAATTTTACCTTAAAGATGTGTACTAACTTCTTTTTTGTAGTCCAGTGAGGGGGATTAAAAGTGGCATGTTTGCCTTCCAGCCAGATCACACAGAACTAGGTCGTTCGTTTTGATCCCATGCCAGAGTAGCCAAGTTTTTGGATTAAAGTTCCTCTATATAGAGATCTACTAGTTCTTATAGTCTGAAGTTCCATAAAACTACTAAACAAACTAAAAAAATACATGCATACATATATATATATGTGCTTGATACTTCACTTTCTATGATCTCATTTGTGCCTTGCTTAATTGATTTAGAGGGCCTTGTTCTCTAGCCTCTCTGGCTCTATGTTCTCTGGAAGACTCCCTGAGCTCTGAGGGGAGGAATTTTATAGAGGTTTCCCATGCAGACTATGTAGACTCTCTGTTTCACTCTGCATAATGTCTACTGTGAATCTTTGTATCTGCATCTGCTGCTAAAGGAAGCCTCTCTGGTGATGACTGGAAAGGGCACAGATCTGTGAGTATAGTAGAATATTGTTAGGAATTATATTATTGATATTTTTATAATGATATAAAATCAGTAGTTACCAATTCTTTAATTAAAGCAAACACACAACTCAGGGCAAAATGGATTCCACATAAAATTATACCAGACCATCAAAGAACTGATGCCAATGTTCGTTAAATTATTCTGCAAAATAGAAACTTAAGGAAAAGATTTAAATTCTGTTTTATAAAGCCATCATTGCCTTGATATAAAAATTACACAAAGGCCTAACATAAATGTAGACCATTATTTCTGTATTATATAGATGAAAATATTTTCAATAAATGCTTGCAAACTGAATTGATGAACACAAAAATATTATAATAATCAAGTTAACATCATCCCAGAGATACAAAACTCATTAAAGATATGTAATCAATAAATGTAATTCACCATATGAATATTATAAAAGACAACACATGTGTTTCATTCTTAGACATGTAGATCTTTTGTTTGTCCTTGACCATTTGTTGAAGATAGAATTCTTCACTAAAAATCTGGTCTAGGCCCTTATTTTTGGTTGGGAGACTTTTAATGACTGATTTGATTTCTTTAGAGGTTATGAGGCTGTTTAAATAGTTTACCTGACCTTGATTTAACTTTGGTAAGTGATATCTGTCTAGAAAATAGTCAATTTTATTAAATATTTTCCAATTTTGTAGAGTACATTCTTTTGACATAAGACCTAATGATTTGAATTTCCTATCATTTGATAACTATAAATCACTCATTAACAGAAAAAAATGAGTGTAAAAAAGTAATGTTGATGTATTGATATATTATCTACCACTCAAAATAATAAAAAGGCTTTCTTGTACCTTATGGAGAAAATATGTATGTTTGTCAGAGTTGTTCAGTCAGTCTGTATTGTAGCTGCCTGTGAGTTCAAAGTTAAAAATTAATAACACACACCATACAAGGCATCTGTATACAGAAAAACACAAATGAACTGGCAGGTCACTTAGTGAGACATTTTTACCAGAGGTTTTCAGGACCCAACCCCTTGTATTTTGGCCACTCATTAGTCATTGATTGTGATTTTTGTAGAACAAAGCTACTGTGAAAAAATGAGATTTATCAGTATGTAGTGAACCTTAGACTCATACTGATTGGTAGTGTTTGGAGGTGTGATTTGGAGGTAGTGTTTGGAGGATAAGTGATTTAAGCTAAAGATAACAAAATATAATACAATTAGAAATGATAGTCATTCCAATTTCATAGCCTAAGTCTTTGTTCCTCATTTTCTTTCTAATATGTGTCAATTCAGGACAGATAATAGCAGACATTACTTTTCTTTTTTCTCTTTTTGACTTATTTCTTTTTTCTTTTTTTCTTTCTTTTCATCCAATTTGTTTTTAATAGATCAGACACTAAAAGAGATATTGAAATATTTTAACGAACATCAAAAAGAGTTTCCAATCGACATCTGGGATGATACCACCAGCAGGGACTTTGGAACACTGGGAAGCAGCTGACAAAAAAATGGAGCAAGACCATATCACCCTGCCTTGGGTCCACCGGTTCTGATACCCCTTACTTCAGAAGATGGCACGGAAGTCAGAAAGTGAAGTCCATTTGGCCTGAGTACATGAAATTGATCCTCTTCACAGTAGGGTAGCAACTTTGTGCCTTCTTGTGGTCAAATGACCTGGGTGGGACCTGTAGTGCATCTTGTTGTAGAAGCCAGTCTTGCCAGTACCATATGTGTTGGGGGAGATTTCTCACCTTCTGTCAGAGCTCCTGCTAAACCCCTGGCCAGAACACTCTGGTGGAAAGTGGAAGAGGTTAGCATTCCCTTGATGTATAGGGATTCTTTTAATCACTTGAGTTTGACCCCCGGGGCATACCTGACCTGAACTCATTTTTAGACATCACAAAGGCCAGGCTCACTTTATGTGCTTATAGGTTTTTACATTCTCATATACAGACACCAGGTGTGTGGCCCATGTGACTGAAAACACAAAGCCCTCATGCTGGGCTTGGGGGTGTTTCTCTTTATTCTCCTGGAGTAAGTGTAGCCAAAACGAGTCTGTTATAGTCAGAGGGCCACGGCTATGCTTTAGTGTGGCATAGCTTTTTTTTTTTCCCAGTCAAACTACCTGGTCAACAAGCTATAGTACCTCCTTCAACTTTTGGGGAGATAGCACCTCTGAGGAATCACCTATGTTTAAAGGTATTCAGAACTTTTGGGTTAGGATATTGCAGGTCTGGCTTGCACATGTTTTGCAAGTGCTGTATCTTTATCAAATCCAAGAAGGGTTTGTTGAAGACAGAAATGGTCATAGGAGCACCAATCCTTCTTTGTTTTCCTGGTTCAGGATCTCTGCAAAATAGAGATGCAGATTTATTTTTTTGGTACATCTATAGAAATCAGTAGGTGGTAAATATTGTAGTTTTGTTAGGGTCCTCTTATTATTTTGCATTTTATGTTCTAGATCTATTATGAATAATTAAATAATATGTAAAACATACTAAAAATGGAAGTTAGTAAGAACGACAAGGTCATTTTAAGAAGGAAAAAATATAACAAAAAAATACAGAAAAATGTAATACTTATTCTCTAACATAAAGAATGTAACAAATGATGCATAAAGGATAGCTTGCAAAGTAATAAACAGAAATATCAAAGATGAAAGGGGATGTCTTCATTAGTATCCATAAACTCCTAAATAAGTGGGGAAATTACAATCTTTATGATTAGGGAAAGGTACATGACTTACACATAGGGAATATAAATGGATACAACTGGAAACTTCCAAATTTGTTTATAATCAGAAAATCAGATTGAAAGAAATGTAGGTTGCATTGAAGGCTATCAAATCAAAAGATTTGTGTGTTTGTGTAGAAAAGATAGGGTTGGTAGTTTGACCCTCATGCTTCAAGAAAGCAGGCTGAGCAAACCATTAAGGAGGAACTCAGTAAGCTGCACTCCCAGATGTCTTTGATGGTGGACTGTGATGTGCCTGCTGAAGTAAGTCCCTTCTTCCCCAAATTGTTTCAGTTATGGTGTTTTATCAGTGAAAGAAAGGAAGAAGGGAAGAAAGAAAGAAAAGGAAAGAAAGAAAGAAAGAAAGAAAGAAAGAAAGAAAGAAAGAAAGAGAGAGAGAGAGATAGACAGAGAGACAGAGAGAGAAGACAGACAGACAGACAAGAAAAACTTAAAAAATCAGTAGATATTTTCTGGAAAAAATTAAATCTATAAAAAGTACAAATACTTCATAGTAGTGATGCTATGGGAATTATTTTTACAGTTTACAAAGTATTTTCTCACTTACAGTCTTACAGGCTTTCTGTAATGCTTCATTTAAGAATGTTGGTCCCAGGGGTAGACAGTATATGTTTAAATCTCTGTTCTGATACTTAACTCCATACTTCTTATATACTATCATTCTGAAGTTACATTTGGTGTTTATCTGTCAATGAAGGTTGATAATTGTGATTCATACATTAAAAACATGAGACCACTGTAAGCTTTTATCAGTTTAATCTTTATTATCTTTTATCAGTTTAATCTTTAACTATTAGTAAGTATTCATCATTACTTCCAATTAACAAACAGAAAATTAATTGAAAATTCTAAGGAACATGCCCAACAAATACAGCTAAGATCTAGACTTAGAGTGTCTAACTTTGTTCTCAGCGGCTGTTGTACCTGAGGCTGTGGCGAATATTCCCTCAAGGAAGGACAACAAAGTGCCACTGATTAATTCCCCAACATTTGCCTTTGCTAAGTGTCATTTTCTTGCTACTAGTGACTCTCTTCCACTTCCCCAGGTCAGTCCAGGCTCTGCTAGGTTCTGCCTTCCATGCTTGTTTAGAAACAGCAATTAGCAGAGGACGAGTTGCAGGTCACTGAGGTAACCAAACCACAGCATTGGATTCTCTCATGAAGTGTGACTTTTCTCAGCGTAGAAATTGCTCCTTAGTATTTTGAGAAGAGTCTTGAAGTCTCACAGGTCCCTCTGCAGTTAATCTGTGGTGTGATCACAGATTTTATAGCTTGTGGAAGACCACCAAGTAGAGGTGTGAGAAAAGGTGAGTATAAAAGAAAAATGGTTCTGTAGTATTTTTATGGAAATAGCTTTTTATCTCAAGGATTCGCAGCTTACATTAAGAAAGACTTATATTAAATGTATATGAATATGGTATGGGACACAGAAAATGTATAGCAAATAAAATAAACAGAATGATTTAGTTTCTATGAAGTAAAATTTAAAAATAAGTACATAGTAGCTGCTATTCTAGAAACCATATATAAAAAAGGAATTCTTTAGATTATTTTACAGGGTTTAATCTAGTAAAAGAAATAAATCACTGATAGTTGTAAATCCCTTGAAAATGCTAGAGAACATATTAAAGAGGTTTAAAAGAAGAAAAATCACACTGTCTGAAGAATTTAAGAAGACTCTCTATGCCTGAGAAATTAGTAGAATTTTGATATCTGTTGATATCTCTTGAGAATATATTTTGTTTAGATGCCATTCTAAGGGACCTAATCCTATTGAAATATAATCTTTACAGATTACTTGTGAGTCAAATTATATGATTTTACTTTTTTAATGAACAAATAGCTAAAATTTCTTCAATAATGACTCAAAATTTTGGTGCATAAGAAAGTTGTTGTGGGGTATTATAAGAACGTTAAAGGACAAAGAAATTGTGGGTAAAGTTGCTTTGAAAATAAATAATTCTAAGTGAAGTGACAACATGGTAGTACAAAAGTCAGATTAAACTTCAGGGACATCTGTCCCACAGGAGGAGGGGCACACACATCTGAGGGCAGTGGAAAGATGCTGAAGACACTGGGAGAGACAACAGAGGTGAATAGAGGTAGCACTTGAAGAAGCTGAGATGTCTTGAGAGGACTGGAAAAAATTCCTATTATTGAGACTGCAGATGAGACAAAATGTTATTCATTTTGATGCTGCTAGTGAGAAAGGAACGGAGTCTAAAATAGAAGGAATGACTCTATGAGATGAGCAATGACTTTGTATGTGTTGAATGAGTGAATTGCTACTCTGTTTTCACAGTGGTTATGCCATTCCATCCTTGGTTAACAGTGTACCAGGTCTCCGAGTTCTCTACTCCTCAGCAAATAGATTATTTTCTTTTACCTTTCTTCCTTTCTCTTCCTCTTTCCCCTTTACATAGTAGCCATGTTAGTGAGTATGGCGCAACATATTTGATTTTAGTTTTAATTTTTATTCCTCTAATTTGTGATATTGCACTTTAGAATATGAACTTCATTTCATACTGTTATTGGCTATTGGTATATCTTTGATTGCTTTTGTTTGATTTTTTTTGTTACTGTTATTGAGGAATTTTTGTTACTTTTAAAGAGAGTATCACATTATATAGCCTAACCTTCTTTTTAATTCACTGTCTTACTTATACAACTTCCATGACTGCTATAATTTCAAGCATATCCCACCTAATTAATATATACATATGTATATATTTTATATTCTAACTACCTATCTGTCCTCTATAGTTTTTGTGTAAATTTCAGTCTTCATTATATTGTATATGGATATCAAATAAGAAATTTGATATCCATAAAATTTTACTAAAGATAGCAAAATTTATTAAGACATCTGTCTCTTCTCCCTTGAGTTCATAACAGTATCTTGTGCCAACATTATGTCATTAAATTATTGTAGGATGAAGACCTTTGGCATAGCTAACATGTTTTTAAGGCCAGTACATAACACAATAGATGGAATATGTTTTCTTAGTATTTTTCAAAAGCTTCACAAATTGTCTTTAAATAATCTAATGATTCTTCCAATAGTATACTCAAACAAAACTTGCTATCCTATGTGCTAGAACTGTTGCCCTATGAATATGAAAGGCAGAGATTGTCTTTTTGTGGACTCTGTTTTAAAGACACGGAGACAATATTAATAAATGAAAAAATAACAAATGGTGTCTTGTGGTGGAGATGAGGGCAATGCTTATTAAAGGAGGCCAGGAAAAATATCTCTGAATATGTCTGGTGGATGTAAAGGAATGGAAGAACATGGCAGGTTCATCACGTTTAGAGAGACTTGGTCTCCTTTAAAGGCAGTGGCTAACTCATCTCTTCCGAGCTGAATAAAGTAGCTAAGAAATGCCAATGAGCAGTTAGAGATGCAGGCAACTTAAGGTATTTTATGTGCACAGTATTACTTAATTCAAGCCCCATTTAAACAAGGGTGGTGTGATTTAATGCTGTCATTAGTTGAATACATAGTCATAGCCATACCATGGGATATTTAAAACATGAAAATAGAATTCATCTTTAACTGATAAAAAATATTTAGGTTATCCACAAATGTAAAAGCAAATGCAATTCTGTTCATTGCAATTGGTGGTGTCATAGGAGCAAGTTTGAGAGGCATTAGTGAGAGCTTAATCTTGGTCCAGATCCTCACATTTCCAGCTCAGCATCACAATGCAATGAAACTCACTGACATCATCATTTCTACTGCCTGCAATGGGACAGAGGATCGTGCTTTTCATCCACTTAAGTAGAAATAAGGTCCTTGACATTGATAGAAATACATGACAAACAAAATAAAACAAAAACAAAAACACAAAAGAAAACAAATCCCCAAACAAAACAAAAAACCCAAACAAACAACAATAACAAAAAACAAGTTGCTGTTTAAAATCTATATGCTTAAAAACCATGGCAGTCGATCACCCTGTACATTATGAACTAGTTAGGTATAAATGCTTAGATAATGTTGGTTTCAGAGATAGTGAAGTAAACAGTAAGTGATCAACTTGCTGATACAAATAAAGATGTTAATTAGTAATTAGGTTTCTAAAGTTTCAGGGACATTTCATTTTGCACAGTTAAAATTTCCTCCTATGTTTGAGCCAGAAAACAGATAAGACTAGTCAAACAAAAATTATCTACAGGGACAATTAAGGAACAAATAAGCAAAACAAACTGATGGTGATTGGGCTTCCAAAAGTAACTGGATTCTTTAAGTTACAAGCCGAATCATTTACTACAACTCCACATGCAAACATGTAGTAAAGAAAGAACTTTGAAAAGGAAAGATGTCTGAAGAGCAGGAGGTAGAGGGTTGTATGATGGTTATCCATATCTTAGTGTTTCTGTTGCTATGAAGAGACACCATAACCACACCAGCTTTTAATAAGGAAAACATTTAACTAGAGATAGCATCTAGTTCAGAGGTTTAGCCTATTATGATCACGATGAAAAGCAGAGTGGCATGCAAACAGACATGGTACTGGAGAATGGGCTGAGAGTTCTACATCTAATCTGCAGGCAGCAGGTAGAGAACTGACTTGAGCTTCTGAGACCTCAAAGCCCACCTTCTAGTAACACATCTCCCCCAACAATGCCATACCAGCTCAAACAGGGCCATAACTCCTAATAGTGTCACTCCCTGTGGGCCTATGGTGACCATTTTTATTCAAACTACCATACTCACACCTTTAGAGAAGTCCAGGTTATTTTACATTGTGGATATACAAAATATTTCCTATATATAGTATGTATGTAATGATCTACAAACCTACATGCACTTAGTGTGCCAGTCTCTGTTATATTCTTTTCTTATTTTTAATTTAAATTTATTCCATTAATTCTTTTGAAACAATAGGAAAGTCTCTTTATCAATTAAGCTAATCTATTGGTTCCCTGCTGGTAATCCAGAACTTGATTATGCCACAGAGCTTCAGAAAAGATACAAGAATGAACAAAGATGGGATGGAAAATATAGAATTGTTGGTATATAATTAAATTTGTACACTTTCCAAAGTGCAGACTTGTGGGATGTTTGTTCTCCTGCAATTTGAAAATGCTCTGGTAAAGAGAAAACTGCACTATCAGGATAGGAGCCCCACCACTTGTTCTACACAGAGATCAGCTGGAGCAAATGCTAGTGAAGAAAATTAGTTGAGAGTCTTGTGCTAAAAGTAGAGGAACAATGAATGCTAGCTGTTGAAGAACTGAAAAAAACTATTGGTGTTTTCTAATGCCTTTGATCTGAAATGTTCTTCTGAAAACAAAAGATTTATTAAGTAGAAAGCATTTTTCCTTCCAACAAAAGGGAATATAGTATGAGCCAGGAGTTGAAAATGATATTCTTAGGTTTCCTAACAATGGTCCCCAAGGAATATTTACTATCTAAATTTAGTCTGGCTCTTAATGTTTTCTAGACCATTATACAGAATTTTCTTTAATTAAGGCACTTTATATGATTTTGTGACAAAATTGTTTGTTGAGTGAAGTGCTGAAAAAGTAAACAGCTCACCATCTAACTACTTCACCAAACTAGTCAAGATGAGTTTTATGAGCTAGTCATCAAAGCTTGCATGAGTTTCTGTGATATATTGCAACTGATTGGGGTGCTTTTATGATCATCTGCCTTGTTGTAGTCTTATCCCAGCATTCATTGCCTGCCTCAAAGTAATCTTGCAGATGCGAATACTGTGCAACATTAGGATAATCATCTGACATGGCTTTTTAGAGGCCTGATGTAGTGGAAAGAATGCAAATCCCCTTGAGGCATGATTGATCTTGAGGATACCCTTGATCTTGGAGTGAATAAAGAGTGAGAGGACACCAGCAACTATGTTGGTTCTATCCAAGAGGATAGTGAATATGAGTCTTCTGAACTAGTCCATTTTAAGGTACCCTAAAGCAAGAGTAAATAAATGTCTTCTAAAAGGATCCAAGCAATACACACTTTGCTTTATGTCTCATAAATTATCTGCCTCAAATTTTCAACATTGACATTGAAGACAGATGTCACTGATAAACAAATAGTTACCATTTTGTTCTAATAAATTGTTATTTACCAGAAAAGTTTATGCATTGTTTTGTTCCATGAGGGTTCATGGGCTGGTTCCTTCCCTAAAGAGGTATCTGAAATAAAACAATTTCTCAGGAAACCATATATTTTTGTGATGAGGAAGGCTCTTGTCTAGTATTATATGTCCCAATACAAAGAAGTGACAGAAAGTGAAGCAAGAGTAGTTACAGGAGATGAAATCTCACAAGAAGTTCTATAATTAGCTACCTGAAACATTATTCCAGCTGAGTCAAAATAACAGGTCCTAGAGATCTTCAGAATATTCCTCTACCTTCATAATTTTATCAGCTTGTACATCTTAAGTCTTTTTCCTGGCTTCCATGTTAGAGCTGCTCAGACTGTATGCCTGTATTTGAGCAAAGAAAAAAGTTGAAGGCCTACTGTAGTGGTGGCTTATAGCTTCTATATTCCTGACTCTATCATGTGTGTGTGAGTTTACTGGAAAATAAAAGATGAGTATAAGAGGTTCATAATGTATTGATACACACCATGTGTTTGTTACTATGACTGTTGAAAAAAAACTAAATGGAGAAAATATTTATTTTCTTAGAGTTTCAGGGTGTTAATCATCTGCTCTCTGGGTTCCATTCATTCTGGGTCAAGATGAAGCCAATATAATGATGGGGATTGTGTGGGCAGACAGGAAACAGAAAGAGGGAAGGATGGCTGGGGTCCTACCAATTCTCTACATTCTCTAGCAAGACCTCATTTCCTAAAACTTCTAGAACCTTGCAATATCCACACGTTATGACTCCATGGCTAGATTAATTTATTGATGAATTCAGAGACATTATGATCCAATTGCCTACTGAAGGCTTTTCCTCTTTACACTGCAATATTAGGAATCAAATCATCAACAGGTGATCTGTACCAACTATGTACCATATATAAGCTGAGTATAGGACCCAAAAGATAAGTTGGAGTAATAATATTGTTAATTCCTTGGGGCCCCTATTGTTCTCATCTGTAATATATAATATATAACTATACTTTAAAAATATTTTATTGGTTCTTTGTGAATTTCACATCATGTACCCCAATCCAACTTATTTCTCCCTCCCATCAAACCCACCCTCTTGCCTTGCAACCTCCCCCCCCCCCCCAATGGTGAAAACACAATCTGGTCATAGAAGCAGTAGTGTGTCACGGTGTGTCTCATGGTATAGCCTTTTGTCTAGACTTTGCTTGTTAATGTTCATTTCAATTAGTCATTGGTCTGGTAAGAGGCCTCTGTCTTCTGTCATATTATCATTACTGAAACTTCACTGGACTCCTTTCAGATATCCTGTTATTGTCCTGTGTCATGGAGATCCTATAACTTTGGATCTGTAGGACT
>JADRCC010416567.1:0-21610 GCA_019843855.1 Hylomyscus alleni
CCCCCAGTGTGTTACCAACCCTCTCTACTTTCCTCCCTTACTGTTCTAGAGCAAAGATTAAATAGAGGACTTATAGACCCCACAGGTGACTGTAGCAGCCAGTGGGTACTGTTAGCTGTGTGAAATCAGAGAGCTGCAGGTTTTACACTAGATTGTTTGGGATGGGCCTTCACATTGCCCTTGGTCAATACTTAATCTTTTACACGGGGTGGCCATCTGGAGGGACAGCAGTTAGTTGGGCTGTTACCACAGGTCAGCAAATCACCAAAGGGCAGTACAAGCCAAGTGTTTCCCTGGCCCAGGAAATGAAGGCTGAACTTCATTCTTGGGGAGGGCACGGACCTGCCTTGAGGCTAAGTGCAGACTAAAGGGTCGAGGTTGGCAAAGCTCTGCTTTTCTTCTAGCTGATAGGCACAGGGTCTCAGGACTCAGCCGAGATCCAGAGGCCCCAGGCAGCAAGGCTGAGTCTAACAGGGCAGGCAGGGGAGAGGGGCTAAGGAGAGGGAGTGACAGCAGGAGGAGAAGCTTTGCCCAAGGAGCCAAGTGCAGGGTTCTTCACTAGTGACTTGCCTGTCAGGGATTCCAGCATTCAGGGGAAGGAACTGAGGGAGAGAGGTCATACCACAGGGACTAAACTCTGGGTCACAACCGCATGAGGACAATACGCTTTTCTGGCACAAATATCAAAATGTCTGGCCATCAGATTGGTCAAGGAGAAGGAAATAGGAGGGTTTATCCTCTTAAATTGACAATTATTCTCTGGGAGAAAGTCGAGTGGCTTAAGCGAGCCAAAAGGGCCTACTGTACAGAAGCAAGGGGGCATCCAAGGGGGCAATTCAAGAGACAGGCCAGGAGAGAGAAGCAAGCTTCCTGCTCAAGGACCAAAGCCAGTGGGGAACCATTCAGAGCAGAGCAAAATAGGGAGTCCGAGGCTCAGGGTAAAAAGGAAGATAAAGGATGATCTGACCTGCGGAAGGCGGGCGCCATCATGACTGACTGACCCAGGGACAGGAGCTTGTCCCTGAGGGTCCTGAAGAGGAGGATATATCCTCAGGTGGTTATTGGGGCGAGTACATGCAAAGACACAATTTCTAGACTTATCTCTGCAAAGAGAGCTACCATAAGTCTCTAGCTGGGTCGTCATGATACTAAGCTGAATGAATGGACTCAGGACCTCCAACTTTGGCCACCTAGGAGACAGTCAGCATCAGGCCTGCTGCTCCTGACTGAGGTATCTGAGGGGAGATGGAAAAAGATAGAACAGAGAAGTGGTCTTTCTTCCAGGGATATGAGACTTTGAAGATGGAAAAGTGGGGATTGAGGCAAGAATCCTTCTAATGCTACACTGATTTTTTTTTTTTTAAAAAAAATAGTTTTAGGGCCATCTTTCAGACATCGGGCAAGGCAGGACAATTGCACTTGCCAAGAGAAAGGGACCCTGGTCTGTCCTATCTACATTGTGTCAGGTACACTTGTAGTGCATGTAGCACTGGATGCTGGGCATTTACAAGTGGGACTCACAAACATTCAGAGTAGAGCCTACCTCTTCATTTTGGGGCATGTTTTTACTTCCTGGTCTCTTGTGTTTGAGTGACACCTTGGTGACAGCCAATAAGGTTGTGATGTGCATAACTTATGAACCAAAGCGTTTCATTGCACGCCAGCCTCAAGTATCTTCTTTCTTTCTTTTATGGGGACTTAGGCCTATCCCAGACATTGGTCAGGAATGGTTTAGTCTAGTACCAGCAAGGAAGCATAGGTTAGAGTTCTCGACTGATTCTGATAGACGCCGGACACTGATGAGCTAGAAGCTTGACTGTGTTCTCTGTAACTAATTTCGGGGTTGTTTGTTAGTGAAGCACAACCTAATGCAACTTGTTAATGCTACTTCCAGCTTTCTTTTTAGGTGAGAGTCCCAGGGAACAACAACAATAATGTTAATATGTGAGATGTCTTTCGGTGAAGAAAAGAGAGAGGACAGAAGACCAGGCTAGCCCCTCAGTCTTCACCTGAAGTAGGGAAGGCCTTTCCCTTCCTGGAGTGGACATTGCTGAACCATGAGACAAGCTGATCAAAGGAGGCAGAAGAAAATTCTAGATGGAGTGAATTCCATCACCAGATACCCAGAGCCTTACCCATCTAACTCATGGTAGCTAAACTGGAGCCTGTCACTGGGTGGAGATTCTTCTGTCTAGTCAAGAGTTTGAATTTTAACTTAATAATATGGTACGTTTTGGTAGAGTCCAATATTCTGGTTGGTTTGGGGAATATTTATTGCTGTATTCCCAGCCCATGGCTAGTATACAGCTGGCATTCAACAAATGCTTGCTAACCAAAATATGAAACACTGTGCCTAAAATAATACACATTATCCTCTTAGTTGAAGGCTGCTAAAGAGACCGTCAAAGGGATCGAAGGAATGGTCACACCAGGGACTAATTTGTGAGTCTGCGGTCCATACCCTGGGAGGATCCCTGAGCCTCTCTCCAGGGATCAGTCTCTGGATGCGGAACTGTGAGGGCACCCATCTGTGTTCCTGGCGAGAGTACAAAATGGGACTGGGAGGCAGGAGCCAGGAGTTCAGGGGACCTTAGGTGAGAACTGGGGACAGTCAAGGCCCTGGCGGTGTAAATGGAGAATCTGCTCTCTGTCCATGGGAACCCAGAGTGCTGGGTATGATGGAGATACCGTGGAGACTGATGGATAGGCCACTATTCAGACCTCACAGTCTCTCACCAGAGGCTTCAGGCTTCAGTGCAGAGAGAAAGGAGAAAGGGAGAGGAAATTGACTGGGCTCCCAGAGAGACGGGCAGGGCCTGTGGTTACAGATGGAAACCTGGAGAAGTGTACAAACTACATCACTCTTTCAACAGTCCCGGAGTGTCTGCCCAGGGCCAAGAACTCAGTCTGACCTTGCAGATACAGTGCCTGTCTAGAACCTTTCTTCTGGATGGAGCAGAGCCACCCAGAGTAGGACCTGGATGTGGAGGAGTCAGGATACAATAAAGAGAGGGCCTTATAGTGTGCTTGAGTTGGTCTTGAGCATCAGCCCTCTGAGAGGAGTGTGGCCATTTCTGTTTCCAACCATGAAACACGAATACAGCCCAGGCCTGTCTGCACTGGAGCCTGTGCCTGCCCTTAACACAGACGGGTTAGCATGAATCTGATCTTTTCAATGTTCTGGCATTTCCCGGTTCATTTCCTTTAGTTTTGCTTTTCTTTTTTGGTAAGTCCTGATGCTAAGTGCATAGCATTGCGATGCCCGAAGAGGCTCTCTTACCAAGCACTTGGCGAGGGCAGCTGGCACACAGAAGTTACCTATCAAGTGGTCTGCTCACTCCGCATTCTCTTGGAAGTGCCAGGCTGTCTTGTTTCTATTAAACTGATGAGGACTAGGGATGGGTTCCAGCTTTGATCATGCACGGCTGAGTTTTAAGCAGAAGGGCACTAAGAGGAGGGCCCTGAGGGGAGGTTGGTGCTCTGGGCGTGAGGACAGTTTGTCCCACACCTATAATTACACTTCCATAATATGACTTTAGTTAGATCTCCTGGGGACCCACATTTCACTTCCATGGTGAAAGGTCTCTCCTTTACAAGATCCATGAGCTCGCCTGTTACTTCCAGGACCAGGCAAGACAGACATCAGAGCTGATAGGACTGTGGCAGATTCAAACCTGTCTGTGAGGAGACTCGTTGGCAGTGTCCTAGCCCATCTTTTAGCTGTGTATGGGAAAGGGAGATCTATTTGTTGGTCCATTCACTCACCAACCGGCGTTTGTTGGATGCCCATGCACGGGTCACCTAACAACACGGCCCATCCTCAGGGAGCTTCTATATTAGCGAGTGTTAGCAAGAGGGTCACAGCTGCCAGAGACATACAATTCTCAGACCATAAGAAGCTCAAGAGGGAAGATCAACCTGTGGGTGCTTTGGTCCTTCTTAGAAGGGGAACACCCTCATAGAAGTTGGGAGAAGGGGATGGGATAGGAGGTTTCCAGGAGGGGAGGAAACGGTAAAGGGGATAACATTTGAAATATAAATAAAGAAAATATCCAATGAAAATAAAAAGGAAAAAAAAAGAAAAAGAAACTGATTATATTATATAGCTATCTCTATAACATAGCTGTAGTTTGAATGTTTTGGAAATAATAATATACCTATAAAATAATATATGATAATATTTAACATATTTATAGTATAAATTAATATTTTATGATAGGTTTATTTTCTTTTTATAAGTTAACATAACTTATGAATTAATAAATCTTATCAGTAGGAATTAAAACTTAAATATTTTAAAATTTCTTTATAACAATTATTTGGAAAAATATGAAATCAGATAATGTCTGTTAACTATTCCTATGATTTCCCTGATTTTTTTTATTAGTTACATCTTCTGAGTTTATAAGACACATTTTCTTAAAAATTCCCCAGATTGTCAATGTCCACTTATGATTAACTATGTCTTCAATTAATGATTTTTTTTAGACATTGCTGTTTTTAATAAAGGAAATACTCTTTTTTTACCTAGGTCTCTGTTAAGTTCAGTACAAATTCTATCAAATGGGGGATAATACAAATTCCAAATTTTCACATTCAATTAAATATCTAAGAGTTTCCCCCCCCAAAAAAGCTGCCAGAGACATCAATGCTTCCTCTGATATAAAAAGAGAGCGCATTTTTAGGAGGATGGGGCAGAAGTGTGCCAAGACGTTCATTCCTGTAGTGTTATACAGATTTGTATTTCTCTGCCATGGGGGTGGTACCAATATATCACCCAAAAGACAGAAGGGCTCAGGGATTCATAGATGTGGCTCTGCCTGTGGGCACTGGCTTAGTATCAAGAGGCTCAGTGGAGGGCAGATGGAAGGGGAGCTGGTGGAGGTAGCTCCTTACCTTGGCAGTGTCCTTTCCTGACCATGATGTAGCCCCGATCACACTCACAGTGGTACGAGCCCTCTGTGTTGCTGCATCGCCCACCACGGCACACCCCAGGCTGCTCACACTCATCTATATCTGCAAATACATAGAATGGTCCTGAGTCAAAGCCAGCCCCGGGACAGGGGGTCCTGAAGCATCCTTTCCGGAGGCCATGGACAACGCTGCTTAGGCAAAGAAGACCACATTTGTTGTGGTCTGATTGCTTGAAGGGACTCCCAGGTCATCTCTTAGACTGGTCAGACTCTGGGGCCCCTTGAGTTCTTTTCTCCCAGGGTCCATGGGAGCCCTTGCAGCTTTCTATTCCTGATGTAAGAGCTGGGCTGAGGTATGACCCAAGGGGGCCAAAAGTTCCCCCTGCCCTGGCACTAGTACAGTAGATACTGAGTCTACCGCTAAGATTCTTAAGGATGGACCTTCTTAGAAAGACAAGGAGCATTGCAGGTAGCCAGGGATCTGTAAAGCATGGCTTGTATCATTATCTGAAATACACTGATACCCCACAATAGCTCTAAAGCCTGATCTTGGTCAGTCACCCTTCCCCGATTTATCCCCTTCCTTGGCTCCTTGCTGCCTCTAGGCCTACTAGGAGTTTGGCTCACAAACCTGGTCCCAGCCCTGCTGTATTTGCCCACACTTATTGGTATTATCTTTTTGTTGTTGTTGTTGTTGCTTTGTTTTGTTTTTGTTCTTCAAGACAGAGTTTCTCTGTAGTCCTGGCTGTCCAGGAACTCAGGTCTGTAGACCAAACGGTCCTTGAACTCATAGAAATCCACCTGCCTCTGCCTACCCAGTGCTAGGATTAAAGGTGTTCACTGCCACCACCCAGCCCTTGGTATAATCTTAGCTATGGCAGATTCCCACGAGTCCAGCTTCCAAATCTCTGTTCACACACAAGCCTCTGCCGGGAACGACCAGCACATTCCTAGTCTGGGTTCAAACCGTGCCTCGGTGTACCGGCTCTGCTCTGTGACTACTCCCTGGCTCCGCCATCAAAGCCATTGTGGCCCCTCTCTAGCACAGGTTCAAACACTTCCCAGCGTCCTTGTACAGACTGAATGAAGGCAAAGAGATGAACAAAGTACCTGGCTGGCAGCCAACACAGAAGGAATGTTTGCTAGCATCGCTCCAGCACAAACCTTCCCCTAGAACCCAGTGTGCTTCCTCGGCAGCAATCCTTCCTCTATTGCTCCAGTTCTCAGTGGAGCCTCTGGCAGGGCTGCCACATGCACCGTCCCCAGCCCCCACAGAGATCCTGACCTTCAGTATAGGCAGACCCAAGAACCTTCCCCGGAACAGCTCTCCCGGGAGTTCAGAAACAGCTGCGCGAGCTCCAGGAAGCTCTACTGCCAACGGAGAAGAAAGGGGAAGGAACTTAAGGGCAGAGAGAAAGCAGAAACCTGATGGGAATAACATAGCTGAAGCCAGCAATGCTGCCTAATAAACAGATGGCGTTCGGGAAAGCGATTTGTAGGGAGAAGTGGAAATGGAGACATGGGTTCTTGATATCCAGCAAAGCCGGATAAAGCGCCCTGGAAAAGGTAACATCAGATGTAATGGGCCACGTCCTTGTGACATAATAAAACCACCACGCATGGAAAATAGAGCCAAAGGAGGCCAGAGATGGCTCAGTGGGCAAGAGTTTGCCACCCAGGCCTGGAAACCTGAGTTTCATTGTTAGAACCCATCTGAAGATGGAGGAGAGAACCAACTCCACAAAGTTGTCCCCTGACCTCCACATGGACAGACACCCTAACACACCTAAAATAGATACGATGTAACAGAATACACAAGCTTGTACTGTAAAAGCTACAAGAAAAAGGAACAGCCACACTGGAAAACTAGCAAAAAGTTAGGAGTAGGTAAGCAGTTCACAGATGAGGAAACCCCAAGGCAAAGAGATACACTTTCTAGAAGGTAAGTTATTATGCAAAGTCTTATTTTAATTTTTAATAGATAATTTATACTTCTACTTAGCTTAACACTTGTAATAATTTACAATAATTAATTTATACATATGAATCAATGCTAGATTAAAGTAATGAAACACTGCTTCGTGAGACTGGCAACATTTGGGAAGTGGATGTGAAATTGATTAGGTCCTTCAAGTGACGGCCAATCCCCAGTGGTAGAAGCACTTTGGCTGACCTCAGGTTCTTCCCCTCTACAACTGTCGGGGCTGGCAGAGACCTCTGGACACCAGGCTGGCACAGGACAGAGCCACTTGTCCGGGCCTGGCAATACCATTCCCTGTAGCAGCTTTAATTTGTCCAGGGCCAGCTCCCAGGCTCGATCTGCAGAGAGCAGTGCCTCTGGCCACAACACCTACAGCAGCTTGCTGAAGCCTGGAAAGCCTGTCTCCTGCCTTTTCCTTGGCTCCGCCACACTGCTGTCTGAGTCACCTCCTCCCCGATAGCCAGACGACAGAATCATCTACCCTTAACAAATTTGGCACTAGAGTCACTTCACAGACTGGCCTCACCTACTGTCACTTCTGCTAACAGACTCCCGTCACCCTAACTGTGTAATTCCCAGGGCACGCAATACTGGCCTATGCAGAAATGGTTGCCTTTCCCTGGACTACCTGCTCCCTCCATTTCAGCTGCTGCTCATAGAGGATCACGGGAAGCAAACCACGCCCCGGAGTGGGCGTGACTTTGCGTCTGTGTCCAATGCTGCAATAACTAGGTGTAATGTTGTGGGCGTTCTAACTCACCTTTTGAGGCTTCATCTGGCAAAGCATAAGGTGGGAATGAGACCCGCAGGGGTTGGAATGGTATATAACAAAGCGCCGAGAGTGGCTCTTGGTATAAGTGCGCATTAAATGAGAGCTGTTCGTAGTCGACCCCAGTTTAAGCACCTGCTCACGGAAACCTTCCCAAATTCTCTGCTATGTCAGTTGCTTGCTTTATCTAGACCCCAACTGGGTCATTACTCTTGCTCATTCAGTTGATTGTCTTTAGAGCTCAGCACAGGACCAGGTACCTGGCCACTCACTCAGAACCCGAGTACCCACTGTGTCCTCATGACCGGGTTCCCTCACGTTCCTGTTAAGTTGGGCTTCTCTACCTCCCTTCCTCACATAAGGAAATGAGAGGACTTGGATGGCTTTGGATTCGGAAGGCCAGATCCTTGGAATCAGATGTTGTGAAGACTCTGACAAAGAAAGGATTACTCTGTCGCCATCAGGAGAACCTATGACCAGGGTCAAGCAGCAGACTAGCTCCAGAAGTGTGAGCCCCAAGCACAGGTAGTACAACTCTCAAGATGAAAACTTCCCAGCTGCCTCTGAGTCTCCAGGCGCTGTGTATAAGGCTTCCTTATCTCTTCATGAACTTATTCACAGACAATGTACAGGAACATTCTATTCTACAGAAGGGTCTGCACAGTGTGCTGGCTAGTTTTGCCAACTTGACATAAGCTAACGTCATCAGAGAGGAAGGAAGCCTCAGTTGAGAAAAACCCCTCTGTCATCAGGCTGTAGGCAAGACTGCAGGGTCTCTCTTCATTGGTGATTGGTGCAGAGGGGCTACCTGTTGTGGGTGATACCATCTCTGGGCTGATGGTTCTGGGTTCTATCTGAAAGCAGACTAAGCAAGCCATGGAGACCAGTTCAGTAAGCAGTACTCCTCTGTGGCTTCTGCATCACCTCCTGCCTCCTGCTTCCTGCCCTGTTTGAATTCCTGTCTTGGGTTCTCTCAGAGGACTGCGATTCAGGATATGTGAGCCAAAAAAACAAAACAAAACAAAAAAAACCTATTTCCTCCCCAACTTCCTTCGGGTCATGGTGTTCCATCACAGCACTAGTAACTCTAACTAAGACACAACGGAAGCATGCTTACCAAGAGTTGCGTCTCTATGGCCAGACCTTCCTGGGAAAGATCAAAGCCTGCGGGTATCCCCACTGTTGGGCATCAGAACTCTTCTCCCAAATGTACACACGTCCCTTGGTCTGCTGAGAGTCTCCATGGGTGATCCTCATTCCCCCAAAGGAAAGCTTTCTTGTCACCTGAGTCCTGGCTTTTGGTCCCCATTGTCAGCCAAGTCTCTGGCCTACCCTTGGCCCTAACCACAATTCCTTGAGGTCTTTGCAAACATTTGCTGTTTTTTGGATTCTTCTTCCTCCTTATGATCCCACCGTAGTCTCAACTTCTTCCCAGATCGAGGCCAGAGCTCTGTCTCTTTTCCCAAGGCTCTGGTAACTCTTCAATGCTAACACTGTGCATGCCTGGTCCCTCTTCCACCCACACTGTAGGGCCAAGCCAAGAGGTGTTCTCCTGTGCCCATTCCAGGCCTAAAGCAGGTGCCACTCACCTTGGCACTCCTGTGTGTCTCCTAGGGTGGTTAGTGTGTAGCCAGGATAGCAGAGGCAGGAGTAGGAGCCCACACTGTTGACACAGCGCCCTCTTCCTTCACAGGGGTTCCTCAGACACTCATTGTCATCTAACCAGAAGGAGGCAGGGAAGGAGGTCATGGAGGCCAGTGTGCCTTTCTCTGGGGACATCTGCCACCAAACTGCTCCCACTAGAGGATGGTGTTATGTGGCATTGAAGGGGTGGAGGAGCAGGGGAGGCAGAGGCGGAGATGAAAGTCTCAAGGCTGACAGCCTGCTGGGTCCTCTTAGGCACTAGGAGTCTTTGGTGATGACCAGTGCCTCCTCCCTGCTCATTGTCCCCTCCCCTCAGCGATCCCACAACCACTTCCTTTCTCCTTCGCAGCCTGGCATAACCTAGGTTGATGTCTGGTTAGTTGTGTCCACGGAGAGTGTTCTAAGCTAGCCAACTGGAGGATACTACTTGGATCTTGTGCAGCCTGGACTTGTGACTGTGTCCCCACACTCTGTTCCTATTTGCCCCCACCATTCAGCAGGCCCAGGGCACCCAGTAAATACCAGTGCAGTAGTCCTGGCTGGGGTGTAGCTGGTAGCCAGGGCTGCAGACACATCTGTATCCATTTGGGAGGCTCACACAGGTCCCAGGGCCGCAGATGTTGGAGGCTCCAGCAAAACATGGATCAAAGCCTGTGGAGATGGAGCAAGTAGAGGTAAGAGCAGAGTGGAGCATGCTCAAAGGCAGTGAAGCAGGGTGAGGAGACAGCAGGGTTAGGCTCAGCGGCCTCAGAAGCCCACTAGAAGACCACACACCCTTAGTAGGCCCTCCCATGCTAACAGATAAAATGGCCTCATAAGACTCGTGGGACTCGTGCCTGGTCTCTGAGCCCATTTGAGTACATCCTCCTGACAGAGATCTGATGGCTTCTAGTAACCAATATTCCCTACAAATGACCTCCTTTTTTTTTTTTTTTTTTCCGAGACAGGGTTTCTCTGTGTAGCCCTGGCTGTCCTGGAACTCACTCTGTAGACCAGGCTGGCCTCGAACTCAGAAATCCACCTGCCTCTGCCTCCCAAGTGTTGGGATTAAAGGCGTAGGCCACCGGCATGCGCCACCACCACCCAGCGTCAAATGGCCTCCTTACCCTCACCCTCAACCTGAATGTGGGCACAGCTCTTACCCAAAGAACAAGTGCCACCCACCCCTGGAAACTCTTGCCCGTCTTCCCATAGACTGGCGGACAGATCTAGTGACTAGGTTCCGCAGATTGAAGAGGCTAGCTTATTTGTCTTATATCTCTAATATTAGGGAAGTACTTAACACTTATGATAAGTGATTGAATGAGTGAGTGAGTGAATGAGTGAATGAACCAATAAGGGAGCACAGCTTTCATCTGTGTCCACCCTGTTGTGTTAGTCTATGGACACATGCCTAGGGCTCCCTTCCCTGCCCCATCACTCTGAGAGAATCCAAAAGCATCAACAGAATGGGTCAGAAGTAGCCCAGGTTGGTACACAGAGGGGCTTTACAGCCTTGCTAATCTGCGCTGGATCGGATGCCCACAGTGCTCTGTGTGCAAGGTGACCTTCTTCCTAGCCTGGTTTCAAATTTGTACTAGCAGTCCCCAGCCAGTTCCAAGTGTCCACTCAGTGAGGATGGAAAATGGCAGGGCAGAATCTAGATCAGACCAAAGACTGAAGCTGCTGCTGAGGGCCACTGCAGGGGGCGGGGCAGACTGGCTTCACTGTATTATGGTCCCTCCTCCAGGAATATTTCAGCTGTCAGTCTCAGCACTCCCTAGTTGAGCCCCATGTACTCAGCCCTTCCTGCCTACTTGGAAGGGGATGCTCTGTGGAGTCTCAGAGGACTTACTCTGAATCCTGGGAAAAAGGTCAGTGGAGAACTCTGGGGGGGGGGGGGGGG
The DNA here is from genome assembly GCA_019843855.1 of Hylomyscus alleni. Classification (NCBI taxonomy): domain Eukaryota; kingdom Metazoa; phylum Chordata; class Mammalia; order Rodentia; family Muridae; genus Hylomyscus; species Hylomyscus alleni. Next base: position 11,193 of record JADRCC010416567.1, read on the forward strand.
GGGGAGAAGCCACGCCCCCATCCCACCTGCTGCAGGCTGCAGGCTTTCTCCTCTCGCTGGAGGAAATCCAAAGAACTCTAGCCACCCTTGACTCCTACTCAAGGTGACCCTCTAGCTAAGAGCATAGCTAGCCCCTAGAGAGGGCAGGCAAGAGGGCACACACGTGCACAGAGAGCAATGGCGACAATACTGTTACAATGGTAGCCTTGCTTCTCCTGAACCAAGTCCTCAAACAATGAGCCTTTGTGGAAGGCACATTCCACAGCCAGGTGGGTTTGCCAGGGACCTCCCCCACACCCCCACCCCTCATCACTGTGGCTGACCAGAGGGAGTCCAGACACTTAAACAACCTTGTGCAATATAACTGTCCCTTCCCCAAAACATCCCTCCCATGGGCAGATGGCTGTTACTGTCAGGGTCCTCAGTGATTCGGGATCCTCTCACCTCCTACTCTATGAACTCCCATTCTTCAAGAAGTCCCCCCTTCACCCGAAGATGCTCCATCCAGAAAGACCCATGGCTTCCCTGGAGTCCTCTGAGTAGGACCACCTTTGAAAGGGCATTAGTGCCCAGGCAGGGCCCTTGTCTTTACTAGATAGGCTTGTGAGAGAAAGCCAGAACCACAGCTAGGTTAGAGTTGCTGGAGACTGTTTATCTGGTTGAAGAAGCAATAAAGAAATTCCACTCCCAGACCTGCCCTGGACTTTGGTTTTGGGCAATCACGTCTCCCAGAAGTGGGGGCACAGAGCATCCAAGGGCTGCTGCAGCTACCTGGGGGGCTGTGGGTCACCAAGACATCACTGGAGGGAACCACTTGCTTTTCTGCTGGACTCTCTGGAATGCCCTGTCCAGGCAAGGATGGTGCTGGTCTTCCAGTGGCATCCCCTGGAGAGGACGGAGGGGAGGAAGCAGAGTCCATTGCTTGGCAGTGGCCCCTCGATGTTCCCCGATGGTCAGACACCCAGAACCAAAAGTGTCACCTAGGGTTCCCACCATCCACCCTCTCTTTTGGCGTATCTGCTCTCCTCCCCTCATAGTAGAAGAACCCGAGGAGTGTAGAAATGGCTACGTTAGGCTTGCTGGAGGCAGAGATGCTGCACCCCCATCTCCCAATGCCTAATTGAACATTCCCTTGCTTTCATTTGTAGTGCATCTTGCAGCTTACAAAATATTGCTGCAGACACAGCACCCAGTTGCCATGAGAGGCAGCAGATACCATGTTCACATCACAACAGGGAAAGATCTGCATCCCTGACTCTGAGCTCAGCTCTAGTGAGAGGTCAGCTCAGGGTCAGGGTAGGATGAGGCCCCTGGGGGGAAAGAGCCCTGAGGCCCTGCAAGCTGCTACTTCAAGTAGTGCCTTCTCTTTGCCCTGATTTACGTGCTGAGTGGCCTGAGTAGCATGATGAGATTAAGAAAGAGTCATTAGGAAAATGTTCACAAAGCATTATGGGAACTTTTGCTAATCTCACAACCCCTTAGAGAACTGGGGTTCCTGGAAAGAGCGCTTACACGGCATATCACCACACTACCTCTGATTTGCACCCGGTGGGTCTGTTTATGGGTAGCCATTCCATGACTAAACTAATGTCTCTTCCTATTTCTTCCCCTTGGGGGCTTCTAGGAGGAGAAACTCACCTGGTACTCGGGCAGGTAGGTGGGGAGCACTGGTTGTGATCTGCACAGAAATGAAGGTTATTGGGGGAGGGGGGCTCATCTGTTACTCCTAGGATGTATTTCTTTCTTTCTTTTTTCTTTTTGGTTTTTCGAGACAGGATTTCTCTGTGTAGCCCTGGCTGTCCCGGAATTCATTCTGTAGTGTAGACCAGGCTGGCCTCGAACTCAGAAATCCGCCTATCTCTGCCTCCCAAGTGCTGGGATTAAAGGCGTGCGCCACCACCACCCGGCCTAGGATATATTTCTTCCTCCCTTACCCCATCTCCTTCCAGTTCAACTCTCCCAGCAAGCGAGGTTTTTTTGCTGCTGGAGTGTATGTCTCTAGGCATTTTCATTCCCCAATCTTAACTGATCAGCACCACTTCCTTATCAGTTACAGCGGTTAAATGTGTGTCCTGTACCAGCTAGCTTAGAGTTGGCCGCACAGCAGAACCTTAGCGCGTATCAAGGCTACGATCCTCATGTTACAGATGGAGTAACAGAGATTAACTAGGCCATCCTGGACTACCAAAGCCCAGTGTGTCGAAGCCAGGAGCCATAGCTACACTTGGTGTTGCTCACCACAGCTGTGGATAGAGACAGATGGGGCACAGGAAGCAAAGAGGAATGCAGAGAACAGACAGGCACTGGGACATTGCTGGGACTGTGAAGACACATAGCAGAAGCTTTGACCTGGGACAGTACTGAGGCCTTTCGTTTGATTGTTTGCTTGCTTTTTGATTTGATTTGTTTTTTTGTTTTTTTGTTTGTTTGTTTCTGAGATGGGGTTTCTCTGTGTAGCCCTGGCTGTCCTGGAACTCACTTTGTAGATCAGGCTGGACTCTAACTCAGAGTCTGCCTTCCTCTGCCTCCCAAGTGCTGGGATTAAAGATGTGAGGCACCACACTCCGTTTCAGCACGTAATTCTTTTTTTGTTGTTGTTGTTTTGTTTTGTTTTTTCAAAACAGGGTTTCTCTGTGTAGCTCTGGCTGTCCTGGAGCTCACTCTGTAGACCAGGCTGGCCTCGAACTCAGAAATCCGCCTGCCTCTGCCTTCCAAGTGCTGGGATTAAAGGTGTGCGCCACCACCGCCCAGCTCAGCGTGTAATTCTTAAGCAGGAAAGCAAGGTTTGCTGGAGAAGCAGTGCACAGAGACAGCTTAGCAGGAGATGAGCGGGAACCAGCAGACTGGGAGAAAGAGAAAGCAGGTTCAGTCTTCTGGAGGCCCTCGCAGATGCTCGGTCTTGGATGCCCACAGGCATTCTGGGACCAGGGAAGAAGGCCAGCTGCTTTCTCCTCGGTGAAATGGTTTGAGAGATTCCCAGCTATGTTTCCACTTTCCCATGAGCTCCTCCCAGAGGGCATATGTTAAACAGGCTCAGAGAACATGCCAGACTCAGGACCAGCTTTAGCTTTCATGCACAGCGCTCAGGTTTGAGTGACAGCCCGGACTAACTACACACTCAAATGGGTCTTGATTCGACTTTGTGATATCCCATATCTGGTTCATCTTCCTCCTCTTCTGCCCTCTTGAGACTCTGCCTGGCATCTCTGTCTTTCTCCAGTTACCCTAAACCAGCTCCCTGGTGGGAAGATCACTCACCTGAATAGCCCGAGAGTCACCTGGGAAAAGAAGACAAGATGAGCTCCAGAAGGGGAGGCAGCGGCCTTTGCTCTCCAGGTGGGACTGCTTCATAGTCTTTCCTCCTCCCTACATCCCCAGTAAGATGAGCAACACCCAGAGTGCAACTCTTTAGACCTGCCTCAGCCTGTCAACTCCCTTCTAGGACTGACCGCCCCAGAAACACCAGGCTGAAGAGCCTTATAGGTAAGGTAGCCCAGCTCACCTCTCAGTTGGAAAAAGGAAGTCCCCTGCATTCCTTCTAGGTGTCGAATGACAGGAGACCCCATCCCCACCCACCATCTCCAACAGACCTCCTCCCTCCTGTGGCCCTGATCACGTGGGTTAACCACCATCCTCTCTGCCCTGGACCGTGGACTAAGGGAGAAGTTCTAGGAAAGGAATGAGTTGCCTCTGACTGGGCTAGTGTCCCGCATCCATGGCTGCTGAGTTTGGTCCTCACTTCTGTGTCCCAGATTCCTGGCAATCTTCTAGTTTTCTTGGTCCTATTCCCTTCCCGGTCTCCTGTGCTGGGTGACCCGGGCATGATGCTGGTTTTTTTTTTTGTTATTTTTGTTTGTTTGTTTGTTTTTTCTGGAGCACTGGTTAGAGGCCTCAAACACAAGCTCTTTCTAGCCCACACATCCTGTGCCTTAGGCAACTGAGTTGGAGTTACTATTCTGAACCTGTGGCCCAGGCTAAGGACCTGATAAGAAAAGGAAGAACCTGAGGTGTCTTGCCCAGCTCAGATACCTTTGTCAGGGAGGGTCTCAGCCTCAATCCAGGTGGCGGTAGCTGTCCTGAGTGCTTGCCTCTCTGCTTGCCCAGGTAGGGGTCCACTGCTCTGCCGTGTCTGTTCCCTTAAGGGGCTAGCCAGTTCTTCTTCCTCAGCTTTCCTCATAGATAGGCGGATGTCTGAGCTTGAGTAGGTGTAGCCATGGCCAGCAGGGCAGATCTCCCTGAAGGCTTCTAAAAAAACCAACAGAAGATTAACTGGGCCATATCATTCCTGTAAGAGACCAGGGCCCCCTTCCTTCCTTCAAGGGAACAAGAAATTGTGGCTGCAGGGAGAGTCCCAGGTCTGGAGTCTAGAAGGTATTTCTCGCTTGAAGGGGCTTACCCAGGCTGGGGATGTCACTACTGACTTCGAGGAAGTATTCTGATGGCCAGGGCTGGGTTCAGGGTGGGGTTACCTGTGCCAGGCAGGGGGCACTGTTCACACTTGCTGCCCCAGGCTTTGCCCACACGGCTGCAGCAGCATATCTGCTTGGTGATCCGTTGTACCAAAGGCAGGGTGCAGGTGCCAGACCCCAATGACCGATAGCATAGTCCCTGTTGCATGGAGACAGCCTTGTCCGCTGCAACAGACAGGGCATGTGGGAATGGGCAAGTAAGTATAGAAGGCCGTGGACAGAGGTGTGGTCAGCCACAAGCACAGGGACTAGCCTGGCTCATGTCTTAACCTGGAGGTTCAGGTGCTCACAAGAATGTCAGCAGGTGCTGGGTGGTGGTGGCGCACGCCTTTAATCCCAGCACTTGGGAGGCAGAGGGAGGCGGATTTCTGAGTTCGAGGCCAGCCTGGTCTACAGAATGAGTACCAGGACAGCCAGGGCTACACAGACAAACTGTCTCAAAAACAACAACAACAACAACAACAAACCCAAGAACGTCAGCAGGCAGGGTTACAGTGGAAGCTCCCACATCTCCCCCATCACGTCTACCCGACGAGGCGCTAGGTTCATATAGGAAGTGTGAGAGCAAGGCCTGGGAATGCAGTTGCTTGTCTCCACCTGCTGCCTTCAAAGTGTTTAATAAAGACATCAGTTGGTTGTGTGTGCTTCAGGATGAGCAGTGTGGGCTCTGAGGGCCACAGGAAGCCTCCCTGGAAAGACTGGATGAGGTGAGAACCAGAGGCTTGCCACAGAGCTTTGAGGACAGGGACCTTGTTTGGGTCGTCATTGTCACTTGGAGTCATCCATGTGTATAGTGTATTTGGTGGCTTAATAATTCAAGTTGAATTGATGGGATGCGTGGCTCAGTTAATTAAACAGCTGAGTACCAAATCTGGAGCCAGATGTGTAACTCAGTGGTACAGTCCTTGCCCAGCATGCCTAAAGTCCTGGATTTCATTGCTAGCACTACACACAGACCCACAGACACATATACAGACACATAGACACATATACATGAGACAAAAATAAAAACCCCACTGAGTCCACGAATCCTGTGGATACAAGAGCAAGGGAACATTGGAAAACTAATCTCTTGCTTATTGTTTCAGTGGGAAAAGATATAGACAACAAGTTCGAAAGAGTCTTAAATCTTTAGAGAACTAATCACCCTGTTAGAGGGCGGAGTGGGGGTGAAGAGAGTGACAGTTAAAGTTGAGAATTAATGATTCCGAGGAGTCCTGGTCAGTTCAGTGATCTGCTTCCTGCCGAGCTGAGCGACACATCTCCCTGGGCCCAGCTTCTCTACCTATAGAGTAATGTTGGCACTATGCCAGGGACTGTAGGCACTTGAGTCTGCCTGGTATGCGTGCCAACGCTGTAGAAATGAACTTGGGTCCTCTATAGGCGCCGCTCACCCTCCCCTTCCCTCGGGACACTTCCTGACTGAAGGACTGAAGGTCATACCCCTGGTCCCAGTGATTGGGAAAGGGACAGGTGTGCCAACACTGTAGAAAAGAGCTCTAGTCCTCTACAGGCACTGCTCACCTCACCCCCTCCCTTGGGACACTTCCTGACTGAAGGAGTGAAGGTCATACCCCTGGTCTCAGTGATTGGGAAAGGGACAGGCATTTAAAGAAATAAGCCCTATACTGCTTGGCTCATAAGGAGTGACACTATTAGGAGGTGTGGCCTTGGAGTGGGTGTGGCCTTGTTGAAGGAAGTATGTCATTGTAGAGGTGGGTTTTGAGGTCTCATGTATGCTCAAGCCATGCCAAGTGTGGTGGCAGTCTCTCCCTGCTGCCTGCAGATCAGGATGTAGAACTCTCAGCTCCTCCTCTAGCACCATGTCTGCCTGCACACTGTCATGCTTCCCACCATGATGATAATGGACTGCAGCTCTGAAACTATAAACCAGGCCCAGTTAAATCTTTTCCTTTATAAGAGTGGACTGTTGTGGGCATGGTGTCCCTTGTCAGCAATCGAACACTGACTAAGACAGAAGTCTTCTTCAGGGTCTCAGAGATTAAATCGAGCAAGCCCCACAAGCATTGCAGGACCCTGACAAAGGTCAGAAACTAAACACACATCCATCAGTCCCGGAGCCTTGTATCCTCAGGAGCAGTCTCTACCTTCAGTGGGCACTTCCCTTGGACGACTGTGGGGATAGGCTCTATGCCTTTGAATCCCAGGACTGAATATCAGGAAGCTGGACCAGCCTCCAGAGACCTCATTACTACGCTAGTAGGCAGGAAGTCACCAACTTGCCTTCTCCATCTGCAGGAGAATGAATCCTTGGAGGAAGGAGAGAGAGGAGCCCTGGGGAGGGAGAGAAAATAAAGACAGTCCCCTGCTTCTCTCCATATTCCTTATTCTGAATGTTTTCCAGGCATTTCAATGTCAGATGTTAAGCAAACTCACTGATGAAGAAACTTGTTTTGTTTTTTCAAGACAAGGTTTTGCTATGGAGGTTTGGTTGGCCTTGAAATCACTCGAGACCAGACTAGCCTGTTTCTGAAGTTCTGGGGTTAAAGGCCTGCACCACTATGCTCAGCCCAATAAATGAACCTTGAGTAGCCTGGAAAAGGAAATAAGGTCTTTGGGGACTTAATTACATAGCATTGCCACTACAAACAAATGTGTTCTCCCCCATCCTCCTACTCTGTGGGTTCTGTCTCCTATCCCTGGAGATGTCAGATCCAGACCTTTCTTCAGGTTACTACCTCTGGGTGGCAGCACAGTCTGGTTCCTCCTATGGCCTTCCCAGACCCAGTAGCAGGCACTTTGTGGCCAGCCAGAGTTCTCTGTGAGCTAGAGATGGCCTTGTTCTAGAGCTCTTTGGGGACTGGTTTTCTTCTGTCCTGGTCAGACATTCTTTTCTAAGAAAAGCCCCACATGGGCTGTGGTGTCAACTCTACTGTCTGGGGTGTGAGGAAGAGCCTGGCATCCTGGGCCTCTCTCATCTGGAAACAACAGAGGTCCCTGGAAACAGAGCTGCCAGGGTTTACAAGGAATGTACACACATTAACTATGCAAGGTCACAACTCATGATATGTGTGCATGCATGGTCATGGAGATACATACAAAAAGAGCCATGGACTAATGTAAAGGCATTGGGATACCGCAGTAACACCACTCTCCCATAGACAAATGAATGATCCTCTAAAAATGTCACCTAGGGGCTAGAGAGATGTCTAAGTGATTATGAGCACTGGCTACTCTCCCAGAGGACCAGGGTCTGAATCCCACCACCCACATGGCAGCTGACAAACACCTATAACTCTAGTTTCAGGGGACCTAATGCCGTCTTCTGGGCTCTGGGGACGTTAGGCACACAGTGCACAGACATGCATGCAAGCAAAACATCCATACACATATTTAAAAAGAAAAAAAAATCATTTAGCAGCCATGTGACCTGGTTCCTAACTTAGGTAGTAGATTAATTAGCAGCTATGGCTCATCCAGATACTTCAAAGTGGCAGCACACAGCTTCAAAGATAATGAGACAGCAAACAGAACAGAAATGATCAGAGAGAAAAACAAAACAAAAACTAGAAAATGTGCCGGGTGGTGGTGGTGCACACCTTTAATCCCAGTACTTGGGAGGCAGAGGCAGGCAGATTTCTGAGTTCGAGGCCAGCCTGGCCTACAGAGTGAGTTCCAGGACAGCCAGGGCTACACAGAGAAACCCTGTCTCGAAAAAACAAAACAAAACAACAACAACAAAAAACCAGAAAACATGAGTCACAAAAAAGTTATAAAAGAGAAGCCAGAAGTTAAAAGTGGGGCTATAATCTCCAGTCCCAACAGGACACACAGATCAGTTTTGTATGATGGCCCAACTCCAAGCCGATAGCAGACCCTTGCTCTGGGCATGAGACCATGAGGTCTGGGGACATTTGCCTCTCAGTCTGGACTGTGTCCCCGGAGGGTGTCTCTCACCCCAACCCCACCATCACTCACATACGCAGCGGCTCCTTGACGGATCCAGCATGAGGCCAGGCCTGCAGGTGCACAAGTAGCTGCCCCTGGTGTTCACGCACTCTGAGTCCTTGCACAGGCCCAAGGTCAGGCACTCATTGATATCTGTAGGGAGTGGAGAAATGAATGTCCATTCAACTGAGGCTGGATGGTCGGGAGCGAGCTGCGCACATTCAGTGTTGAGAGAGTAACCACTCAACAATGCCAATAGAGGGCTGACGAGATGGTTGAGTGGGTAAGAGCACTGACTGCTCTTCTGAAGGTCCTGAGTTCAAATCCTAGCAACCACATGGTGGCTCACAACCATCTCTAATGAGATCTGATGCCCTCTTCTGGTGTGTCTGAAGACAGCAACAGTGTACTTATTTATAATAATAAATCTTTGGCCAGAGCGAGCAGGGATTGAGTGAGCAGGAACTGAGTGAGTGGGGTCAATTGGGGCCAGCTGGAGGGAATGGGGTTGAGTAGAGTGAACAGACGTCCTAAAATTCAATTCCCAACAACCACATGAAGGTTCATAACCATCTGTACAGCTACAGTGTACTCATATACATAAAATAAAGAAATACATCTTAAAAAAACAATGCCAATAGAATTATTAAATAGAAAAATTACATACCACTTCACTAACTGGCACATAGTAGCCATCTCGGCTGGAAAGCTAACCGTCATGGAGTGCCTTTTGTATGCCTGATACTCTTTTGGTATTTGAATATGATGCCCCGTTTAACCTTACCGGCAGTTTTATCTGCTCCTTATGCCCTCTTTTTACAGTCAAACAAAGGCTCCATGAGTAACTTGCCCAGATTAACTGAGCTCTGGGTGACTCTGGCAAGTGGCATGGGAAATCAGGCAAACAACATCGTCTGGTTTGGAGGGTAGCAGACAGGCAGCTAATTCCCTTCTAGCTAGCTCTCTTTCAAGAGCTCCTGAGGGGCCACATCTTCAGGGAGCTGGGAGCAAGGGGATGGGGAGACAGTGGTGAAAGGCTGGGAAGAGGGGTAGGGTCGGCAGGAGGTTAGGAAGGCACATGAGGGGTACCCCTGCCACAAGCAGCCTGCATGACCTCCCCTAACCAGCAGAGGCTCCTGTCCATCCTCATATAAGAAAGACAATGGCTTCTTCCTGGCGCCCAAACGTCTTATGCTGCAACTGGGAGTTCAAACCTTCTTACTCTGGGCTCCAAGCAGTAGCCATCTTGGTGGCAACGCCTCTGTTGGTGACTGTGATTGCTGTGCCAATGCTGAACGTGAAGCACTTAGGAAGATCATGTGCTTACAGAGTAGGGTGTGGTTTAGGCAGCCCAGTGCCGTTAGAACCACTCGCTCATTCTTGGGCTTTGAGGAACTTGGCACACAAGATAAGGCCCTAATAGCTGGGCCTTAATAGAGGATATCCTTGGTAGGATGCCCCATGGGAGCAGAGGCACCCAAGAGAGGCCGCTGACCCACACACCTTCAGACTGTGGCCAGACATCTGAACGCAAGCCTGATTTGCCTTCCTGCCCTTCAGAAACTTGAGTTGCTCATTGCCTTCTCCAGGCGAGCCTGGACATGACATGGTATCCAAGACCCTCCCAGAGCCTATGGATGAGGAGATGGTTCTCATGAGACATCGTCATCTCCTGTGTGTATATAGGCTGTTTGCCCCTCAGATGCTTCAGCCAGCCCCAAGTATCCTTTTGCCTGGGAGGTCTGCACCTGCTTCAGCTGGACGATTTATGTTCACTGGCCTAGTCCTTCCTCCTCCTGGGAGCCTCCCTTGATCCTTCCAGCCTGGATTGGGTTCTCCCAGGGGATCCCATGCCACCCAATAAAAACCTTCTCTGGTTGTGTTTCTTAACCAGGTATCTGCTCTCCTGGGTGGTAGACTGGTTTGTAACCATAACTATGTACTTAGCAACAAGCACAGACTATCTATAGCACACACAGCTTGTGTACACAATCACACCCTGGGCCTACCCTCTTGTTCTCTACCACTTCAGGGGGGGGG
>JADRCC010416782.1:0-12868 GCA_019843855.1 Hylomyscus alleni
TATATATATATGTGTGTGTGTGTGTGTATATATATGTGAGTATATATATATATATATATATATATATATATATATATATATACATTTGAGGCAGAGAGCCTGCCTTTATGAACTTAGAGGACAATTGGACAATTATAGGAACAGGTTCTCTTCACCATGAAAGTCACGAACTCAAACTTAGGTAGTTAGGTGGTCAGCTTCATGGTAAGCCAACTTCCCTTATAAGCCAACACAACAGCTGGCTGATGATTGTTAATATCAAAGAACTAAAATGCAGTTGTTCTTTGTGTTCTTTAGTAGTAGTAAAAAAAAGTGCCCCTGCTCATATCTACATACAGATAGACATTTATAAATGCACATACTTATAAACTGATATGTATACATACTTAAAATAAAAATGTATCTAATGTGAATTAATAAAATATTTTTTTAGAATTTCATATAGTTTATAAAAGCAGTAACTGAACCTAGAGCATATGCATGAGTGCTTATAGACATACACACCTACCTACAACCAAACACACACACACAGACACACACACAGACACACACACACACACACACACACACACACACAGGGTTTACATGTTGTGGTTGGGCGAGGGTGCTGTTCTTGTGAACCAATCCCCTAATGAATAAAGGAGCGAATCCCTGGGCTAGTAGGAGGGACTCCTGCGTAGGACAGAGAAAGAGAGGAAGCAGGAAAGAGCTAGATCCTTTTGGACAAATGTAATTACAAGTGTCTCCCGGTTTCAATAGTGGACACATCAGGATTCGTCACCAGAGGATTTAGATTTAATAAGACTTACAAGTTAAGATTTTAGTTGTTGCACCCAACAATTGAGTTACCAGTTGTTTCTGAACTAAGTTTGTGTTGTGTTTTCCTTCACTCAGTAGACTCATCTGGGTTCAAGAGAGAAAGGTACGGCAGTAAAGTGTGGGTTTGACAGATGTGCACTACAAAGGTCATGGGGGTTTTAAAGCATGGGGCTGATGTGGAAACGACCCACCAGAGGGAACTTAGCAAGCTGGGTGGAGAAATTTTGGAGTCCTGAGTCAGAGTCTCCACGAGACAAAAACAGGCTGACCACTGCCACCAGGGAGAAGAGTAGCAGGGAACTTGGCGGTTCTTTTTTTTTTTAAAAAATATTTCCCACAACATTTACATATGTATATGTAGTCTCATTCATTGGATTCATGGAGGTACCAACCTCACAGTGTGATCTAGTCTTTTACTTTATATGGCACAGAATTCACTTTGATATTTAGCACAAATTAACTTTAAAATTATTCAAGAAAGAAAATAAATACATATATGTCCATACATGTGCGTGACTTTATTCCACATATTTTGATCCTGTTTTAGTTTAATCTAAGAATGCACAGCCCACAAATATGGAAAATAAGAAACATGCCTATATAATCCTTCCAGTCTCTTTAATATTCACAGCCTCTGTTTTCATCAGCTGTTATTACATGCATATATGTGTTTGTGCATATATATTCCCAAATATAACTTGTTGAGTCCATAGCATGTTACTTGTATGTGTGTTTTCAAGGTTAACCATTTGGCCCCAGGCAACCAAATGATGTGCTCTCCCCTGGGTATGTATGTGCATATATATATATATATATATATATATATATATATATATATATATATAACTTTAATTTTTTTTATACTCCAGTCGTGGCCCCCTACCGGTCTTCCCTACCACAATTCTTCATCCCATTCCTCCTACTCCTGTATGGATCTTCTCTCCACTCCCTTCGGTCTCAAGTCTTTGAGAGTTAAGTGCATCTTCTCCCACTGAAGCAAGAACAGGCAGTCCCCTGCTGTATATAAGTTGGCAAGTGGAGGTGGGGAGGTTGGACAAACTCATCTATGCTGCCTGGTTGGTGGCTCAGTGTCTCAGAGATCTCAGGAGTTTGGGTTAGTTGAGACTACAGATCTTTCTATGAGGTTGCCCTCCTCCTTAGCTTCTTCTAGCCTTTCCCTAATTCAACAATTGTTAGGTAAACTGGGGGCTAGCAGAATGAATAGAAATATGCAATCTTGAGGTGTGGGAGGTAGAGGTATCCTCTAGAAAGTACCAGGACTCAAAGGGAAGGACCTTAGATGAAATGTCCAACAGTGGGGAGAGGAAACTCAGACTCTTCCTCCAGTATTAGGGAAACAACGCTCTTCACAATAGTTACAAATAATATAAAATACCTTGGTATAACTCTAACTAGCAAGTAAAAGATCTGTTTGACAAGAATTTCAACTCTCTCAAGAAGGAAATTGAAGAAGATCTCAGAAGATGGAAAGATTTCCCATGCTTGTGGATTGGTAGGATTAATATAGTAAAAATGGCCATCTTACTGAAGGCAATCTACAGATCTAATGTAATCCTCATCAAAATTCCAACTCAATTCTTCACAGACTTAGAACAATTTTCAAATTCATCTGGAACAACAAAAATCCCAGGATAGCCAAAACTATTCTGAACAATAAAGAAACCTCTCTTGGAATCACAATCCTGGACCTTAAGCTATACTACAGAGCAGTTGTGATAAAAACTGCATGGTATTGGTACAATGACAGGATTGTCAATCAATGGAACAGAATTGAAGACCAGAAATGAACCGACGCACCTATGGTCACTTGATCTTTGACAAAGGAGCTAAAACCATACAGTGGAAAAAAGACAGCATTTTTAACAGATGGTGCTGGCTCAACTGGCAGTTAGCATGTAGAAAACTGCAAATCGATCCATTCCTATCTCCTTGTACAAAGCTCAAGTCCAAGTGGATCAGGAGCCTCCACAACAAACCAGATACATTGAAACTAATAGAAAAAAAAAGTGAGGAAGAACCTGTTAGGACAAACAACAATATGAACTAACTAGTACCCTCAGAGCTCCCAGGGACTCAACCACCAACCAAGGACTATACATGGTGGGTCAGATTGTTCTGGCAGCATGTGTATAGTAGAAGATTGCAAAGTTGATCATCAATGGGAAGAGAAGCCCTTGGCCCTGTGAAGGTTCTTTGTCCCAGTGTAGGGGAATGCCAGGGCCAATAAGTGAGAGAGGGTGGGGTGGCAAGTATGGGGAGGGTGGAGGCCTCAGAGGTTTGTTCTTGTTGTTTTTGTTTGTTTTTTGGAGGGGAAACTGGGAAAGGAGAAATCATATGACAGGTAAATAAAGAAAATATCTAATAAAAAAAAAAAAGAAAAGAGAGATAGGACATCAAGTGTAAAGATACGGTTTCTGTTCTGCAGTCAAAAATTCTGACCCAGAATTGTTCCGGTTTTGAAACTGCCTGCAATTTCACGAACTGGGTTCTTCTCAGCCAGGAGGGAATAAAGGATCTGAAATAAAGGGTTTGAAATGCAAAGAGAAAACACGAAGCCAAGTTGCATCCCAATCAAGGCTCCACTTTACTTATAAAAAGCTAGGATTATTATAGTCACAAGAGAAACTGAAACCAAGTCTCTAGATTACACTGCAAAGAAAGTTCAGGTGCCAAAGTCCCCAGGTTCAGAAGATCTTCAGGCTGGTGTAATCAGGCAATGGGCATGCTCAGGCAGCTTCTTCAAAGAGGAACCGACAGTCAACAGAAAGCATCTGTCTTAGCTCCCAGGTGTTAGCCTCCAAGCAGAGGCTGCCAGAAGTCTAATGGCTTAGGTGAAGGGGGAAGGTAACAATTCCTCCCTTTTTATTTAAAAAATTGCAGGACTAAGGTATAATCAAACAACACGGTTTTGCATGGGAATTTTCATGGTGCTTTGATGAATCATACATGTGGAATAATATCTACTGGCAAATATCTTGCCCGTCTTTGAGAACACGTACATCTAGTTTGTACTACAAACCAGGCTTATTTTGTGTTTTTACAAACACACAGCCACTTGGCATTTGCCTCTGTCTTAGGTTGATTACTCTCCAGAGACCTAACCCAAAGAACACAGGTTTTCAAAATGCACCTTCTTCCGTGCACCCAATGCCAAGACATGACTTTATCGCCTGCAAAGTCCACAAACTGCCACAGTCTTTTTGAAAACCACTTTCTCTGAAGTTCTTGGAAAGCTGCATACCACTGTACTGGAGATAAGTGTAGGCACCTGATTGAGCTGCAATATATCAGCTCCAATTCTGGGAACCTTTACTGAGAACAAGCCTCAATTCAAATGCAAAGTAGTAAATTCAGCTAGTACTTCAGGATATCACCAGCCTGAAACAGCTAAATACTGTAGGAGTGACTTTACTTTTGCTCTGGGCATGAGCAAGTGAATTTGAATGTTTATTTAGCTAAAGGAGAAAGCAAATTTTTGAATAAAGCTGGCATTTCCAGAGTGACAGAAAAAGCTGTTAGCTCAAAAACAAAAGAACAGAATGACAGAAAAAGTGGTCAGCTTAAAAACAAAAGAAAAAGAAAAAAGACTTTTCAGTAGTGCATTTATATACACTTACTAAGAAGGCTGTGGATCTGAGTCCACCTGGCGTATTAATCTTTCAAGAAGCCAATGCACTCCATCCTCTTTCTGAAAAAAAATACACACAGACCCTCTGCCCCACACCAAAACAGGATCTGGACCATTCCAGGTATTAGTGAATAGATCTCTCCACCTCACCATGGCATACGAACTTGAAGTATTAGGATGCCAGTGTTGGTCTGCAGCAGACTGACTTTTGATGTCAGTCTGAAAAAAGTTCAAAACAAATAACACAAAAGCAAGGTGTGCTTTTAGAGATCTAGGAGGATACAAATTCCCTCTTTTAGTTTTCAAAAGCCAATTTTTAAGAGTGTGGTGTGCACGTTCAACAATCTTTTGTCCCATTGGGTTATAGGGAATTCCAGTTTTATATTTGATGGCAAAATTTTCACAAAATGAAACAAAATTTTTGCCAGAGTAAGCTGGCCCATTGTCTGTCTTAATAACTTTAGGTAAGCCCATAAAATTAAAGGCTTGCAAACAATGATCAATTACATTTCTAGAGGCCTCTCCTGAATGCAGGGAAACAAATATAAATCCTGAACAAGTATCAATACAAATGTATATATTTAAGCTTTCCGAATTCTGCATAATAAGTTATATCCATCTGCCAAATATGATTGGGCATAAAGCCTCTTGGATTTACCCCTAAATGCGGGACTGGAGATAAAATAACACAATTAGGGCATTGTTTTACAATCATTCTTGCTTGTTCTTTGGAAATTTTATGTTTAAGTCTTAAGGTATGGCTAGAAAGATGGAATTTATTATGATCCCGTTTAGCTAGTACAACAGGATCTGAAACTAAGACTTTTCCTATAAGAGCTCTGTCAATATAATTATTACCTGCAGCCAATGGTCCAGGAAGACCAGAATGAACTCATATATGACCACTATAAAACTTGATATCACAAGGGCATTACTCAAAGGCTGTAAAGAAGTCATGTTAGGAAATATCACTTCATGCACATTTAAGAATTTTATCAATTTATCCTGAGGATAATGATTATCTATAATTCCCTGAAATCCTATCAGAGCAAGCAACCAATCTGTACTAGGCTGTTTCAACCAGAAATCTTGCTCTAAAGTAAAAGGTTGAATGATAACATCTGGTTCCTTGCCAAAATAAGTCAGTGCTTGCTTTCTAACAAGAATGATCATATAAGCTACTGCCTCATAATATGGCAAGACATTATGTTTAGGAGACACCCTTGAATGTATCCACATGAGAGGTGCTTTTTGCCATAACAATGCTGTAGGAACATGAGCTGTATTGAAAATTAACAAATGCAAAGGTAAGGAATAATCTATATAAGTAACAAATTGATTTTCAATAGCTCTTTCTACCTGCTGCAAGGCTAACATTCCTTCTCTAGTTAAAAATCTAGGAGAATTTGGATCAGAATTACCTCTGAGAATATCAAATAAAGGTTTCAATTCTCCCGTAGTAAGCTTTAGATAAGGATGAAGCCAATTGATATCACCCAATAATTTTTGAAAATCATTTAAGGTTTTTAATCTATCTCTACGAATAATTATCTTTTGAGGCATAATAGATTGATCCATGAGTGTATATCCTAAATAACTTTACGGATCCTGAGTTTGCACTTTTTCTGGAGCTATCTGTAGTTCCTTTTCATCTAAGGCAACTTGTAAGTCTCTATAACATAAAAGTACATCTTGAGGATTTTTTCCTGCTAATAGGACATCATCTGTGTAATGGGCAATATATATCATTGGCCATTTCTTCCTTATAGGATCAATGACTTGTGCCACAAATTTTTGACATAATGTAGGACTATTAGCCATTCCCTGAGGAAGGACTGTCTATTGATATCTTTTCATAGGTTCTTTAAAATTAACAGATGGAACACTAAAAGCAAATCTCTCACAATCCTCAGGGTGCAAAGAAATTGTAAAGAAACAGTCTTTTAAATCCAGAACTATTTTATAATATCCTTTTGGAATTGCCACTGGAGATGGAAGTCCAGTTTGCAATGCTCTCATAACTACCATTGTTTCATTTACCTTTCTTAGATCTTATAACAATCTCCATTTACCTGATTTTTTCTTGATGACAAATATTGGCATATTCCATAGGGAATTAGATTCCGTCAGATGTCCTGCTTCCAATTGCTCCTGCACTAGCAAAGAAGCAGATTCTATCTTTTCTTGAGATAAAGACCACTGATCAACCCAAACTGGAATATTATTAATCCATTGAATTTTATCTGTATGGCGTGCCGGCAAGATAGTGGACATCATGGAAAATGCTTCAAACCTTTACTATTAAGATGAGGCATAAGGCCTTCAGATGTTCTAATGTCCTGTTTTGACCTCTGCTTATTAGCTATTTCACTAAGACTGCACAGAGCAAGTCCCATTTGTGACAACAGATCTCTTCCCCACAGAGTAACAGGCAGATTTGACACAATATTAGGCTGAATTTTTCCTGAATTACCTGAATTACTGTAATAACACCATGAGGTGAAGCAGCAATAATCTTAATCTACCCCTGATAGCTACCACTAATAACACCTGGATAAATCTGAAATCCTTTCACAATTGAGCTACTTCTCCCTATAAGCAACCCCCAAGTCTCTGTGGGCAAGGGCCCAAAGACTCCAGTAGGCACAATTTGAACTCCCATTTCTGGCGTTAATACTTTGTGGTAGGTGGAACAGAGATCCAATCCTGCACTTCATGGGGTTGCCCTGAAATGTTCAAAGACAGATTTCCTTGGCTGGGTGGTAGCCTCATGGCCCCATAAGCTGCCTGTTGTTTTAGGAAGGGGGCCTGGGGCAGCTCCCTCCACTCATTTCCCAACAAGGTATTGTCTTGAAAGCCTTCTATAAATCTACATTCTCTGGCCCAATGCTTCCCTTTCCTACAACAAGGACAAATTCTCGAGTTAACACCTGACTGCTGCCTGTTTGTGGCTCCTAATTTCTTAGGGCAATCATATTTAAAATGATTCATACTTCCACATTTAAAACATCCTTTATTCTCCTGTCTTTGTGCCAGAATCTCTTGAACTGTAGTTCCCTGCAATGCATTTTTTTTCCACCCTGATTTCTCTTGCCTGAAGCAACTTATTTATACTCTGTATCTCTGCTTTTGACTATTTCAAACCCATACTTACTGTTACACCCCTAGGTGAATTAAAACGCTGGGTCAACGCCAATCCAACCTAGCCTCGTACCCATCTTACACAAGGCAACACTTCTACAATATAAAAATAAGGATAAAGCAAGCATCAAAATTGCCTACCATGCAGAATGGTGTATGACCTTTTATTCTTATCTTCTGAATTTTTAGGCAGAGCTCTGTTTTGATAGTATGTCCTTTATAAATCTTCCATACCACAGTTTCACAAACTGGGTTCTTCTCATCCAGGAGGGAATAAAGGACCTGAAATATAGGGTTTGAAATGCAAAGAGAAAACACGAAGCCAAGTTGCATCCCAATCAAGGCTCCACTTTACTTAGAATAAGTTAGGGTTTTTATAGTCACAAAAGAAACTGAAACTAAGTCTTTAGATTACACTGCAAAGAAAGTTCAGGTGCCAAAGTCCCCAGGTTCAGAAGATCTTCAGGAAACTGGTGTAATCAGGTAATGGGCATGCTCAGGTGATGGGAGTACTCAGGCAGCTTCTTCAAAGACGAACCAACAGTCAACAGAGAGCATCTGTCTTAGCTCCCAGGTGTTAGCCTCCAAGTAGAGGCTGCCAGAAGTCCAATGGCTGAGGTAAAGGGGGAAGGTAACACTGTTTAAAAGAACTGCAGGAACAAAAGTGAAGAGACTGAGGGAAAGGCCATCTAGTGACTGGCCCAAATTGGGATCCATCTCAAGGGGAGTCTCCAAGGCCTGAAACTATTTCTGTTGCTATGGTGTGCTTGTACAGGAGTCTAGCATGGCTGTCCTCTGAGAGGCCCAACAAGCAGCTAACTGAGATAGATGCAGATACTTATACCCAACCAATGGTCTGAAGTTGGGAACTCCTGTGATTGTATTACTAAAAGACTAGAAGAACCTAAAGAGGAGGGCGACTCCATAGAAAGACCAGCAACCTCAACTAACCTGGACTCCTGAGATCTTTCTGATACTGAGCTACCAACCACACAGCATACATGATCTGGTCCAAGGTCCCCGACACATATATAGCAAAGGACTGCCTGATATGGCCTCAGTTGAAGAAGGTGTGCCTATCCCTCAGAGACTTGAGGTCCCAGGGACTAGGGAGGCCTGAGGGATGGAGAAACCTCTTGGAGACAGGGGGAAGAGGAATAGGATGAGAACGTGTGGGAGGAGGTACGAGGATGAGGGCAACAGCTGTAACCTCCTACAGCTGGCTGTCTCAGAACTTGGTTTGCCACAAGCAGTTGGCCCACCTGAGGTGAGGCTTCCTGACTTAAACAAAGCCCATTTTGTTCCTATCACTTCTCTGCCTTGAGGTTCCTGCTAACAGCTGCCCTTCCCTTCAGATTTGCTTGGTCTGACTTCAAGACTGAACATTCAGATGCCAATTTGGTCAGAGGATGCTGGTGGACTAAGGGTGTGGTTTTGCCTGCCTGCTTGATTTCTCAGTTTGATAATACACTTTTGGACTAAAAGCAGAATCATGTCTCGGTCCCATTTTTTATTTATTCCTCTCCCTATCCAATTCCCTTTATTCTCTTAGGATCCTACTCCTCTTCTAGAAGACCCAATTCATATGTAGTTGCAGGCTGCTGCAACAAACAATTAGACTACAAAAACAGTAAAAGTAATAATAATAGTAAATATCACATTTTAGTACTATGAAATATACATAGTGATCTTCATTTATCAATGAAAATATAAGAATCTACTCTTAAGGAGATAAACAAACTAATAAATAATAATGTAATATTTTAACATCCCCACCAACAATTTATTTGTTTTTGCAAAAGATTTGAAAATTATATCAAAAATGTATGAGTTAATTTTGAGTCTTTTCAGTTAATTGGTGGTGGAGAATGGTTTCTATTCATTACTACTCCAGCAGAATCCAAATAAAAATTTCCACCAAGGATAATTGGCACCTCTTCTAGAATGATACAACCACAGTTTCCAATAAGCACCATTTTGCAAAGCCTTGTATTATGCCAACCATCCATTACAATAAGAAAGTTTGCCCAACTTTATAAATGATGAGATCATTTCAAGTTACAATGACATGTACTCTCTGGAAGTCAAGATACAATAAGGTGTCTACCAAGATTAGCATGATAGTTATCCTGAGGTTATAAGTTTAAATTTCAGTGTAATAGAAGATTTTCATGAAAGTCTTTAAATTGTGTTATGATTAAATATTACTAATTTTAAAAGATTATGAAATCTATCAAACATATGCTTTTATTATCTTTCTATAAGAATTGTATCTTGTATCACTAAGAAATATCTCTGACTCAAGATAAATGTATACTTAATAAACAGTCTTTTATGTATCAAAGCTGTCTATTTTCTAGACAGTCTGTAAAAGCTTTCTCATCTACTATATCATTTTGTAGTCAGAAGGATACTAGTGAACAACTTAAAAGGGGCTTAAAACAGCAGGACGCTTCAATTAATATGACAAGATAAATATTCAAGTAGATTTAAAGGTTCATTTCTAACACATGATTTGGATAAATATCATGTTATGTAATGAGATATCTTCATAATCATCCAAAATCCCTTTCAGATTAAATATAATATAGGTATATACTTATTACATGTAGATGTATTTATTTGACATATCCTCCCAATGAAACAATTACTTTTCTGAATTTAATGGCCTTCCTCCTAGCTGATAGAACTGTGTAATGGTTGCCATTCTGCTATTAAAGTATTCTAATTAAATCAGTCATCCTGGTCCCATCTGTTATGTACTGATCTCAAGCTGAGAAGCTGCTGGAATCTCTCCAGGGCAGTCAATGTACTTAGTTCCTTTCAAGGCTCATTGGATGTCACATGCAGGAGGACCTTGTTCTTGGTTTGAAACTATAACTAAGACTGTGGGTATACAATAAGCTTCAGTAAATGCTATGGAGATTAATTCATCTCTTTTCTCAAGCTCTCAGTGCTTGTGGAGTATAAACAGCATCAGGTCATGTTAATACTTAGCAATCTACAGACAGGAAGACAGTCACTGATTCTAAGTATACAGATAAGGATATCAGAAGGCCAAATCTACAGGAAGACCCAGGCAAAGTTACATTTAGACAGAGTCAACAGCTCAGTTCCAAAAAGAGTTTTGTATGTATAGAAGATCTGTTTCACCCAAGATCACAGGGCCTTCCCTCATCACTTTCAGCCACTTCACTGGTTTTTAACATTTTAAATTTCTTAGAAATTACCAATCATTTGGCAGTAGTGTAATCCATAGAACTCCATGTATATAATCTTCTTGTTAAAAGATGATAATAACAATAGTCTTGACATGTTAATTAGGAGAGTTTGGCTGAAGAATATAGCAATCCATTTCCATAATTGATAGGTGAGAAAGTGGCATTTTTCAGCTCTACTTGATTCATGAAATGCCAGATGTCTTTTCCAAAGAAGCAAGTCTCAGTTTCATTACTGTGGTTCAATAATTAAGCGGGTTGGCCTATCTGGCATCACTATATTCCTCAAGGCACATCTATACACATTGTCAGTGAGGATACTTTGTTAGAAAAGGCTGGGTATTCAGTCTATATCAAAATCCTTTAGGGAAATGAAGCAGGCCATGCATAATATCAAATAACATATAACACTTATCATTTACTTGAGTCATGTAAGTCAAACATTGTGTGAATATGTATAACTGCATATCTGTATATATGTTTTAATGTGAAGAACAAGTACAGAATCTACAGATGATTGTTCCTATTCCTAGTGACTTATCTTGCTGAGAGAAATCTAAAGATTTGCATTTGCTAACAAGACCAAAACATGTAACGCAATTACAATGATAAACACATAGCCTTAAATTTTTAGAAAGGAATAAGTTTGCTTAATTTACTTATAAAGTCAAGGCCAGAATTTGCAGGATTGTTCAAAATTAGAAACATTTTTCCAAAGAAACACAATAGCAACAGAATTGTACTTTGTCTTAACAACTAACCATGAAATTGTATTTGAATGTTAAAAATTACTTATGTGTTTAGGAACCTACAGGAACATAGAAATATTTTAACCTAGCAAGAAAGTACAAGATTTATATGTAGAAAATATCTCAGGCAAAAAATCACTAATTACAGGTATTACTAATTTATTATTGTTGGGCCCAATTTCAAAAAATTGTAAATACAGGAAATATATAAGACATGTCTTGTACTCATGTTATAAATTTTTGTATTAACATCTATGTGATCATAATGTGAACAACTGGCTTCACCATGAATGTGAGACATGAGTCTCAAACACTGTAGCATGATGAGACTTTAGCAGAAAATAATACTTTGATTGTTTCTCATTCTCATATATTTTCAGAAGTAAAGCAAAATATTCTGAGAAGAAACAAATTCCTTCCAACCTAGGCTTCTAGGATACTTCACAAATGCCAAGACTCTTGACAAAAAAATGAGAAGGTAACAGTTGTCTGGTACCTTGGGTGAGCACAGGTTAAAACTAAGAGTTAGTGTTGTTTAATGAGGATAATTATATAAATATGCCAAGCATTTAAAAATTAATGGAAGAAAATATCTATATAGAAAATTATCTGAGGTAAGTTAAAATTTGACAAGATTGACAGGTATAAAGAGACAAAGACTCCAAAACACCCAGACTAAATAAAAGGCTATATGGAACATGAAAGAGATGATAAATATCAGATGAAATAATAGAGAGAATCATGTTATCATTTTTTAAATTAATTTTCCATATGGAAGGAGTTCAGTAGAGTTAAGGAAAGCACTCATCAAACATCTAATCTCTGAGTTTTACTGATAAATGAAGGAATACCAAAGAAAAGAAAAAAAGTTCATTAAAATAATGTTGGAAAAACAGGTCACATTCAAGGAGAGAACAATTAGGCTGATAGCTGAGTAATTTCCATCTGTATCAAGATACACACAGAGGGCAGTACTGTAATGACTTAATCTCCTATGGGAAAACAGCCATCAACAAAATTAAAATTCAAATCAGTATTGAGCTTTAAATATCATAGTATCTAAACCTAAGTGTTATTATCACCAACATGTCTTTATTAATGAAAATTCAGAAAGATGTAATTTAAGAAAAGGAAAAGCTAATTATTCCAGAATGTAGTTTACAGGACACCTCCCTATCCCAACACGCATTGCTTCTTTACATTATTTTAATTTTAAGAAAATATAAGAGAACTTTAGCTCTATCATTTAGATTTGAAATCTAGTTTGATCTTTTGTAAAAAAAAAAAAAAAA
>JADRCC010416858.1:0-25643 GCA_019843855.1 Hylomyscus alleni
AAAAAAAAAAAAAAAAAACTAAGAGCAACCTTCTTCATTCTCTCTTCTTCATGTGCCACATTCCGGGTGGTACCCTCAACCTCTGGTCTATAAGTAGGAAGGTGGTAAGAATATTCCAGGTGTTACCTCAACTCCCTTGTCTGCAGGTAGGATGGTGGTAGAAATAGCTGGCATTGTATTTGAACAAGAGCTGAGTGAATCAGGAGACAGAAGTCATATTAGCAGTTCGAGTTATTCTCAGCAGAGGTCTTCTGTCCCAGACCCCAAGTGTCCTCCATAGGATAACCCACATAACGAATAGTGGGGCAACAACATTTGGGATCAGAATTTTGCTGTATGCTACCACCAGATGTCTTGTAGTCATGCTAATTGGCTGTGCTCTTTCCAATCTATTATTGAACCATACTAAGGCAAGGTATTTAGATAAGTTCCCAAGTTAACCTTCCTTCCTGCTTGAATATAGAGTGGCCACTATGCTCTAGCTGCAGCCTGGACAGGGAATGGGGTCTGTCTTCCACCTGAAGGAAGCAGACTCAAGAGTCAAAACATTATTTGTTCTCACCAAATTCAAGTGTCTTGCCTTCTGTTTGACTAGTCACTCTAAAAGTTTTTTCTAAGAACATTGTGCTGTCTCTAGTCTTTTTCCAACTCCCCATCTCATGCCCGCTGAGACAAAAATGTAGTCAAGACAATGCCCTTTTCTAGTAAAACACCTCAGCCTCTTTCTTCTGATGTTATCTAAGCTATCTTACTTCAATGCTTTGTTTTATAATGTCATGAAATAGAAAATAAGAACATTTTTCTGCATTTTCAAAGAGTAAAATCAAACAAGCTGGGAGGAAAAGGCACAACAAAAAAAAAAAAAGAGGCCCTGGGCCATTTAGGAAGCTAAGGTTTTTCTCCCAAATGTGTTTTGCTGAAAAGCTGGATATTTCTAAGCAAACCCTAATTTTCATTCACTAATATTCCTTGAAAAAGCATAATGTGGCTCAATTTGCAGAAAGATGTCAAACTTCAAGCAAGGAATAAGTGCCCTAGAAGCATGTTTACAATCAAATATTTTTTCCCCAAGGTTTTGTAAATGCAGCCCACTCAAAAGGTGTTGTTTTTATCCCTTTCTTTAAATCTTCACTTCTCCTTTATGTGGGCTTAGGCAAAGGCATAAGGGCACATTTCTAGGGACCCACTAAATACATTCAAATTCTCTCTTTACCAGCGGAGTCAGGCAAGGCTCTGAGTTCTAGGCACCTCTCTCACCTACATCTCTCTTGCACAAGGACTAACGTTAACATCTCGGTAAAGAGCACAAGTCAAGGCCACATGACCTTGGATTACCTGAGTCTCAGCATAGATCTAACCTCCATCGATTTACTTGGCCTCTCTGTGCCCTGTTTCTTCTTCTGACCTGCGGCAGTGCTACCTCAAAGGCTTATTGTGAAAGCACACAAAATAAGGGAAGCGCACCTATATTATTCCCGGGCAGGCAGACAATGCACACGCTGATAACATTCATAGATGTAAGGCTGGCAGCACTCTGTGCTGTGTCCAAGGCCTCACTGCAGCCTTAGCTTGCTACCTTATGAGATCCTGGATTTCCAAGGTCAACCTGAAGGGATAATCTTCAGCATGTGACCTCAGGTCCTGCTCACTGTCTGAATCTGGCAGTGAATTTAACATCTTCAGACCTCTCCCACCAGTGACTGAAATGTCCAAGGCAGCCACATTTATATCTAGACCTTCTCAAGGGGAGCTGCTCCCAGCCCCGGTTCAGCAGTCTTTTGGTTCCTATGAAAACACTGCTGAGACTCTCTTTAGTCTACTCTGCCAGGGCACCATGTCCACAGCACTCACAAGCAACGCATGACCAGAACACTATCTGCCCCTTGTCCTTCAAGCTTAGGATTTTCTGCAACAAACCATGACATTCCATTGTTGCTCTTTGTGTGAAGTTCTTGCTCCTGCTTTAGGCAGTCTTCTCTGGAATTTACCAGAGATAAAGTTAGGAAAACACCCTGTCTCTAAAAACAAGATGGATGTCTCCTGTGGAATGACTACTAAGGTTAGCCTACACACATGCACAAATATACACACATGCCCACACACAAAGACATACACACACAGGCACACATAAAAACATGCACATATATACATGTACACAGGGGCACACATGTACTCATGCATACACATAGGCACACACAGGCACACATAAACACACAGGCACACACATAATTGTTGTATTGTTGTAGCTGCTGTCACCATACATGTACAAGGTAACTATATGAGATGATGGGTATTTTTTTTCAATTGCTATCATTTTTCCCTCTTATTTTTTGGTAATAATTTTTTTTGTGGGGGGTTCAAGACAGAGTTTCTTTGTATAGCCCTGGCAGTCCTGGAACTCACTCTGTAGACCAGACTGGCCTTGAACTCAGAAATCTGCCTGCCTCTGCCTCCCAAGAGCTGGGATTAAAGGCATGCGCCACCACCACTTGGCTGGAAGTAATTTTTATTGGATATTTTATTTATGTAAATTTCAAATGTTATCCACTTTCCTGAGTTCCCCCCCAGAAATTCCCTATCCCATCCCCCCTTCCTGTTTCTATGAGAGTGGGCCCCATCCTACCCCCACCCCCCTTTCTGCACTCGCACTCCCCTGCTCTGTGGTATTGAGCCTTCACAGGATCAAGGGTCTCTCCTCTCATTGATATCCAACAAGGCCATCCTCTGCTACATATATGGCTGGAGCCATGGGTCCTTCCATGTGTACTCACTCCTTGGTTGGTGTTTAGACCTAGGGAGCTCTGGTTGGTTGACATTGTTGTTCTTCCTATGGGGTTACAAACCCCTTCATTCCAACTCAATTCTTTATAGAGTTAGAAAGAGCAATTTGCAAAGTCATCTGGAATAATAAAAAACCCAGGATAAAAGAACTCAATAATAAAAGAACTTCTGGGGAAATCACCATCCCTGACCTCAACCTGTACTACACAGCAATAGTGATAGATTAAAAAAGAAAAACCCAACCCTGCATGGTATTGGTACAGAGACATGCAGGAAGATCAATGGAATAGAATTGAAGACCCAGAAATGAATCCATGTACAGAGCTAAACAAAGAATTCTCAACTGAGGAATACTGAATGGCTGAGAAGCACCTAAAGAAATGTTCAACATCCCTAGTCACCAGGGAAATGCAAATCAAAACAACCCTGAGATTTCACCTCATACCAGTCAGAATGACTAAGATCAAAAACTCAGGTGACAGCAGATGCTGGTGAGAATGTGGAGAAAGAGGAACACTCCTCCATTGTTGATGGGATTTTAAGCTGGTACAACCCCTCTGGAAATCCTTCTGGCAATTCCTCAGAAAACTGGACATAGTACTACCTGAGGACCCAGCTATACCACTCCTGGGCATATACCCAGAAGGTGCTCCAACATGTAATAAGGACACATGTTCCACTATGCTCATACCAGCCACATTTATAATAGCCAGAAGCTAGAAAGAACCCAGATGTCCCTCAACAGAGGAATGGATACAGAAAATGTGGTACACTTACATAATGGAGTACTATTTAGCTATTAAAAACAATGAATTCATTAAATTCTTAGGCAAAGGGATGGAACTAGAAAATATCATCTTGAGTGAGGTAACACAGTCACTAAAGAACACACATGGTATGCACTCAATGATAAGTGGATATTAGTCCAAAAGCTCAGAATACCCAAGATACAATTCACAGACCACATGAAGCTCAAGAAGACCAAAGTGTGGATGCTTCAATTCTTCTTAGAAGGGGAAACAAAAAACTCACAGGAGAAAATATGGAGACAAAGTGTGGAGAACAAACTGAAGGAAAGGCCATCCAGAGACTGCTCCCCGCCCTGGGATTCATCCCATATACAGTTGCCAAACTCAGACACTATTGTGGAGGCTAAGAAGTGCATGCTGACAGGAGCCTGATATAGCAGTCTCCTGAGAGGCTCTGCCAGAGCCTGACAAATATAGAGATGGATGCTTGTAGCTTGGGCTAATCATTGGGTCCCAAATTGTGGAGTTAGAGAAAGAGCTAAAGGAGGTGATGGGTATTTTACTTCGCTTCATATTTGGACAGATAGACAGACAGACATAGATGTACATACACACATTTCTGTCCCTTAACATCACATCAACGTCAAATATACACAATAAAAAAAATACTTAAAACTAGTTGGGGAGAGGATCTCAGCAGAGTGGCTTACATGCTCTTCACCTTGGCCAGGGTACCATGGGGGGGTGGACTCCAGAGCCAACTCCTACCCACTTTGTTCTTTGTGCTCACCTTCATTCTCCTTACCTGGCACCTTTTCGTTTTCCTCTTCCATTCTCTCCCTCATTCTGACTCAGATAAATGACAGTAGTATGTCAATGTGTTCTCTCTAACTAGCTCTTGCCAAGCCCTTCCTGTTCTCTGGAACAAAAGCACACCGTGGTGGTGTTTTATGAGACTGCTGAGGCCGAAAGGAGCAAGGGGTGACTGAGACTGTTCATCAGTAGCTCACACAGGAAAGGAAGCATGAAGACTCGTACCAAACCCTGAGCTTTTTAATCATCCTTCGGTACATGTTGCTAGTCCCCATTTTTCCTTCTCAGCTTTTATACAAATTAAAAAGGTAAATTTTTTTTGCTTGGGGATGTATTTCAAGTCAAATTACAGCTGAGTAAGTGATAAGACAATTTGCTACAGGGATGTCCCTGCTGTAAGCAAACTTACAAGGTTGAAGCTACCCACCAAGGGCAAGTTAACAAAAGCATAAAAACTTTATAAAACCAAAGAAATTTACAACTAGAGTTGTCCATACTACAACTTTGAGGCAGACCTTTTTGTGCTGAAATTGGCACAGAATTTACTTAATATCCACAGTGCTGCATAAAGAACTGTTGAGATAGCACCAGGGGCAGCTGTAAAAACACAGGGAAATGGAGGGAGAGGCAGGCACAGCTCCAGGTGCTGGGGTAGCCTTTCCATCTCAGCCTGCTAACATTTAGACACAGGACCCTGACGGTCATGCACATATGGAGGCCCCAGGATATCAGTAAAGTGGGCATTACACCAAAACCAGCAGGCTGTGCACAGAGGCAGAAAGGTAATTCTATCTCATCTACAATGAGCCAGGTTTGATCAGCAACAAGTTGCAGCTAAGAATCTATAGCCGTAGAAGGAGAGGGTCACAGACTATATGATTGGAAGAGCCTCTGTTGATCACCTGGATAAATGCAGCGTGCCTGTCCTCCCTTCCTAGATGGCTCAGTCTTAGGTTTCTAAATAGAACAAGAGGAAGAACACCTGTACAGGAGGTGGAGAAGGGAGGTTGAAATGGTAGAAATAAGGCAGCATTCAGCAGAATATCAGGGCTTCATGCGTACATGAGGAAGTGGTGTGATGCTAAGTTTCAGAGCCTTTATGAAGTGAAGTGAAAACTCGCACAAGGAAGCACTGTAGCTAGGTAATCAAATCCCCATGGCCTTGAACTGCTACAGCGCCCAAACTGGGTAAGGAGGACATCCAGAAATGGTGAGCACTGAATGCAGGGACTCATCTATGTTGCCCGGAGGCCGGGGTAGCAATGCAATGATGGCAATGGGATAGCAGTTTTAAACAGGATTGCTGATCAAAATCTAGGACAAAAGAGAGTTCTCATTATCATAGCAAATACCTTTACATCTATGGAAAGAGGAAATAAATTCTCTGTTGGACTAGAATTAAAGGTAGCTACATAAACCGACAAATTCCTATTTGTATGTATAGCTGCAGAATTTTGGTATGATTATATGCATGCCTGTACAAATCTTACACATCCATACCTACACATGAATGCCTACACACATTACATATATTCTCTAGCTCTGGCCATTGAGAGAAACAGCCATACATGGGGCAATGATGACATCCAGCATCTGTATCTTTGCCTCTAAATACTACTCTCTATCAGGCAAAAGGAGAACAGATCTCAGAAGAAGTGACCTAATGCTAGATAAGTACCAGTGAACTCTGAACATGTGATAGTCCTAGAAAACAGGAGTTCAAAGAACAATGGAAACACAGAAGAATAAAGACACCAGACTGCTGATGCTCCTACCAGCCAAATGAAAACAATGGTGCATCACTGTAAATGTTAAACAAGGAAATAATCACACACATTGACCATTATTACATGACCAGCACATGAGCTCCAGAGCACACACTTAAAAAATCAACAAGTAAAACTAAAAGATTTACAGGGAACAGAATGCTTATACAGTTTCCAATATTTTTCCCTAAGCTTATTATGAATTAGAAAGAGTCAAAGACTAGAACTTTTGGCAAGGAATCCTGGTAGAGGACGCTTGATCTAGATCACCTTAAGTGATCCCAATGAGGATTATCCACAATGAAACAGAGCAAAAGTGTTTGACACCAGGCAGCAGACAACGAGAAAACATGGGCTCACTGCTGGATATTTGCATCACAGTTACACAAACTGAATCAAAACATGGGCAAGGGCTGGATGTGTCTCAGCAGGTGAAAGGTACTTGCAGTACAAGACTGATGAGTGGGATCATGCCCCTGGAAGCCGTGTAAAAAGCTAAATGTGGCGGCATGCATCTGGGATACCAACACTTTTACTGAAAGGGGCTAGGTGAAGATAGGACAGCTGCCTGGAAACTCCTAGGTCAGGTAGCCCCCCGAGTTCACAATGCAGCAGGGAAGACAATAGTGACCCCTTCCTCATAAGTCTATGGACAGCATATAGTGAAGCTAATGCGTTATGAAATTTAAAACTGAAAAGGGGAGAACACAAAGTTGGTGCTTAAGGGAAGTGAGATTGATCTGGGAAGAGTTAAGGGGAGAACCTGGGGATGAATATGATCAAAATACAATGTATGAAATTCTCAAAGAATTAATAAAATTGTTTTTTTAAGTTTGTAACTCTTTTTTAATTACATATTTTCTTTATTTACATGTCAAATGATTTCTCCTTTCCCAGTTTCTCCTCCAAAAAAAGTAAAACAACCAAAAAAAAGCAATAAGAAAAAACCCCTGTTCTCTTCCCCCTCCCCCAACTCGCCACCCCACCCTCTCCCACTTACTGGCCCTGGCATTCCCCTACACTGGGGCACAGAACATTCAGAGGGCCAAGGGCCTCTCCTCCCATTGATGACTGACTTGGCCATCCTCTACTATACACATGCTGCCAGAGTCATCAGTCCCACCATGTGTATTCTTTGGTTGGTGGTTTAGTCCCTGGGAGCTCTGAGGGTACTAGTTAGTACATATTGTTGTTCATCCTAAGGGGATGCAAACCCTTCAGCTCCTTCCATTCTTTCTCTAACTCCTTCACTGGGGACCCTGTACTCAGTTCAATGGATGGCTGTGAGCATCTACTTCTATATTACTCAGGTACTGTCAGAGCCTCTCAGGAGACAGCTCTATCAGGCTTGAGTGCCCTTCCTTCAGTCTCTGCTCCATAGTTAGTCTCTGCAACTCCTTCCATGGGTATTTTGTTCCCACTTGTAAGAAGGAATGAAGTGTCCACATTTTGGTCTTCCATCTTCTTGAGTTCCTTTTTGTTTGTGGATTGTACTTCATGTATTCTGAACTTCTGGGCTAACAACCACTTATCAGAGAGTGCATACAATGTGTGTTCTTTTGTGATTTGGTTACCTCACTCAGGATGATATTCTCCAGATCCATCCATTTCCCTTAGAATTTCATAAATTCATTTTTTTTAAATAGCTGAGTAGTACTCCATTGTGTAAATATACCACAATTTCTGTATCCATTCCTCTGTTGAGGGACATCTGAGTTGTTTCCAGTTTCTGGCTATTATAAATAAGACTGCTATGAACATGGTGGAGCATGTGCCCTTATTACAAGTTGGAGCATCTTCTGGGTATATGCTCAGGAGTGGTATAGCTGGGTCTTCTGGTAGAATTATGTCCAAAATCGGGAGGATCAGCCAAACTGATTTCCAGAGTGGTTGTACCAGCTTGCAATCCCACCAGCAATGAAGGAATGTTCTTCTTTCTCCACATTCTCACCAGCATCTGCTGTCATCTGAGTTTTTTATCCTAGCCTATCTGACTATAGTGAGGTGGAATCTCAGGGTTGTTTTGATTTGCATTTCCCTGATGACTAAGGATGTTGAGCATTTCTTTAGGTGCTTCTCAGCCATTTGGTATTCGTAAGTTGAGAATTCTTTGTTTAGCTTTGTACCCTATTTTTAATAGGGTTATTTGGTTCTCTGGAGTCTAAGTTCTTGAGTTTTTTGTATATTTTTGATATTCTCCAGATCCATCCATTTCCCTAAGAATTTCATAAATTCATTGTTTTCAATAGCTGAGTAGTACTCCATTGTGTAGATATACCACAATTGGATATTAGCTGGATATTAGCTCTCTATCAGATATAGGAATGGTAAAGATCTTTCCCAGTTTGTTGGTTGCCATTTTGTCCTATTGACAGTGTCTTTTGCTTTACAGAAGCTTTGCAACTTTATGAGGTCCCATTTGTCAATTCTTGATCTTAGAGCATAAGCTATTGGTGTTCCGTTCAGGAAACTTTCCCCTGTGCCCATGTGCTCGAGATGCTTCTGCACTTTTTTTCTATTAGTTTCAATGTATCTGATTTGATATGGAGGTCCTTGATCCACTTGGACTTGAGCTTTGTACAAGGAGATATGAATGGATTGATTTGCATTCTTCTACATGCTAACTGCCAGTTGAGCCAGGACCATTTGTTGAAAATGCTGTCTTTTTTCCACTGGATAGTTTTAGCTCCTTTGTCAAAGATCATGTGACCATAGGTGTGTGGGTTGATTTCTGGGTCTTCAATTCTATTCCATCGATCTACCTGCCTGTCACTGTACCAATACCATGCAGTTTTTATCACAATTGCTCTGTAGTACAACTTAAGGTCCGGGATGGTGATTCCACCAGAGGTTCCTTTATTGTTGAGAATAGTTTTGGCTATCCTGGGTTTTTTTGTTATTCCAGATGTATTTGCAAATTGCTCTTTCTAAGTCTGTAAAGAATTGAGTTGGAATTTTGATGGGGATTGCATTGAATATGTTGATTGCCTTTGGCAAGATGGCCATTTTTACTATATTAATTCTGCCAATCCACAAGCATGGGAGATCTTTCCATCTTCTGAGATCTTCTTCAATTTCCTTCTTCAGAGACTTGAAGTTTTTGTCAAATGGATCCTTTACTTGCTTAGTTAGAGTCACACTATTTTATAATATTTGTGACTATTATGAAGGGTATTGTTTCCCTAATTTCTTTCTCAGTCTGTTTATCCTTTGTGTAGAGGAAGGTTACTGATTTGCTTGAGTTAATTTTATATCCAGCTAATTTGCTGAAGTTGTTTATCAGGTTTAGGAGCTCTCTGGTGGAATTTTTGGGGTCACTTAAGTATACTATCATATCATCAGCAAATAATGATAATTTCACTTCTTCCTTTCCAATTCGTATCCCTTTGGTCTCCTTTTGTTGTCTAATTGCTCTGGCTAAGATTTCAAGTACAATATTGAATAGGTAGGGAGAGTCAGCAGCCTTGTCTAATCCCTGATTTTAGTGGGATTGCTTCAAGTTTCTCTCTGTTTAGTTTGATGTTGGCTACTGGTTTTCTGTATATTGCTTTTACTATGTTTAAGTATGGACCTTGAAATCCTGATCTTTCCAAGATTTTTATCATGGAAGGATGCTGGATTTTGTCAAATGCTTTCTCAGCATCTAATGAGATGATCATATGGTTTTTTTTCTTTGAGTTTGTTTATATAGTGAATTACGTTGATGGATTTCCTTATATTGAAACATCCCTGCACCCCTGGGTTGAAGCCTACTTAATCATGGTGGTTGATCATTTTGATGTGTTCTTGGATTCGGTTTTCAAGAATTTTATTGAGTATTTTTGCATCGATATTCATAAGGGAAATTGGTCTGAAGTTTTCTTTCTTTGTTAGGTCTTTGTGTGGTTTAGGTATATGAGTAATTGTGGGTTCATAGAACGAACTGGGTAGAGTACCTTCTGTTTCTGTTTTGTGAAATAGTTTGAGGTGTATTGGTAATTAGGTCTTCTTTGAATGTTTGATAAAACTCTGCACTAAACCCATCTGGTTGGTCCTGGGCTTTTTTTGGTTGGAAGACTATTATTGACTATTTCTATTTCATTAGCAGATATGGGACTGTTTAGATCGTTGATCTGGTCTTGATTTAACTTTGGTACCTGGTATCTGTCTAGAAAATTGTCCATTTAATCCAGGGTTCCCAGTTTTGTTGAGCATAGGCTTTTGTAGTAGGATCTCATGATTTTTTGGATTTCCTCAGTGACTGTTGTTATGTTTCCCTTTTCATTTCTGATCTTGTTAATTAGGATAATGTCTCTGTACCCTCTAGTTAGTCTGGTTAAAGGTTTATCTATTTTGTTGACTTTCTCAAAGAACCAGCTCCTTGTTAGGTTGATTCTTTGTATAGTTCTTTTTGTTTCTATTTGGTTGATTTCAGCCCCAAGTTTGATTATTTCCTGCTTTGACTCCTCTTGGGTGAATTTGCTTCTTTTTGTTCTAGAGCTTTCAGATGTGCTGTCAAATTGCTGGTGTATGCTCTCTCCAGTTTTTGTTTTTTTGTTTTTTTGGTTTTTTTGGTTTTTTTTTTTTGAGGCACTGAAAGTTATTAGTTTTCATCTTAGGACTGCTTTCTTTGGATCTCATAAGTTTGGGTATTTTGTGGCTTCATTTTCATTAAACTCTAGAAAGTCTTTAATTTCTTTCTTTATTTCTTTCTTGACTAAGTTATCATTGAGTAGAGTGTTGTTAAGTTTCTATGTGTATGTGGGCATTCCATTGTTTATGTTGTTATTGAGGAGCAGCTTTAGTCCATGGTGATCTGATAGGATACAAGGAATTATTTCAATCTTCTTGTATTTGTTGAGGCCTGATTTGTGACCAATTATATGGTCAATTTTGGAGAAGGTACCATGAGCTGCTGAGAAGAAGGTATATCCTTTTGTTTTAGGATAAAATATTCTATAGATATCTGTTAAATCCATCTGTTTCATAACTTCTGTTAGTCTCACTGTGTCTTTGTTTAGTTTCTGTTTCCATGATCTGTCCATTGCAGAGAGTAGGGTATTGAAATCTCCCACTATTATGGTGTGCAGTGCAATGCGTGCTTTGAGCTTTAGTAAAGTTTCTTTTATGAATGTAGATGCCCTTTGATTTGGAGCATAGAGGTTCAGAATTGAGAGTTCATCTTGGTATATCATACCTTTGAGGAATATGAAGTATCACTCCTTATCTTTTTTGATCACTTTAGGGTGAAAGTCAATTTTATTCGATATCAGAATAGCTACTCCAGCTTTTTTCTTTGGACCATTGGCTTGAAGGATTGTTTTCTAGCCTTTTATTCTGAGGTAGTGTCTGTCTTTGTCACTGAGGTGGGTTTCCTATATGCAGCAAAATGTTGGGTCCTATTTATGTACCCAGTCTGATAGTCTATGTCTTTTTATTGGGGAATTGAGTCCACTGATATTAATAGATATTAAGGAAAAGTAGTTGTTGCTTCCTGTTATTTTTGTTGTTAGAGTTGGAATTCCATTCATGTGGCTATCTTCTTTTAGTTTTGTTGGAAGATTACATTTTTGATTTTTCAGAGATGCAGTTCCCCTCCTTGTGTTGGAGTTTTCCATTTATTACCCTTTGAAGGACTGAATTTGTGGAAATATATTGTGTGAATTTGTTTTTGTCATGGAATACATTGGTTTCTCCATCTATTGTGGTTGAGAGTTTTGCTGGGTATAGTAGTCTGGGCTGACATTTGTGTGCTCTTAGGATCTGTATGACATCTGCCCAGGATCTTCTAGCTTTCATAGTCTCTGGTGAGAAGTCTGGTATAATTCTGATAGGCCTGCCTTCATATGTTACTTGACCTTTTTCCCTTACTGCTTTAAGTATTCTTTCTTTGTTTTGTGCATTTCGTGTTTTGACTATTATGTGGTGAGAGGAATTTCTTTTCTGGTCCAGTCAATTTGGAGTTCTATAGGCTTCTTGTATATTCATGGGTATCTCTTTTTTTAGGTGAGGGAAGTTTTCTTCTATAATTTTGTTAAAGATATTTACTGGCCCATTACATTGGGAGTCTTCAGTCTCTTCTATACCTATTATACTCAGGTTTGGTTTTCTCATTGTGTCCTGGATTTCCTGGATGTTTTGAATCAGGATCTTTTTGCATTTTGCATTTTCTTTGACTGTTGTGTCAATGTTTTCTATGGTATCTTCTGTGCTTGAGATTCTATCTTCTATCTCTTGTATTTTGTTGGTGATGCCTGCATCTATAGTTCCTGTAATTCCTTAAGGGATTTTTTATGTTTCCTCTTTAAGGGCTTCTACTTGTTTACTCATGATCATGATTCTTTAAGGGATTTTTGTGTTTCCTCTTTAAAGGCTGTACCTCTTTACCTGTGTTCTCCTGTATTTCTTTAAGGGAGTTATTCATGTCCTTCTTAAATTCCTCTAGCACCATTATGAGATATGATTTTAGATCCAAACCTTTCTTTTCCTGTATTTTGGGATATCCAGGACTTGCTGTGGTGGAAGTACTAGGTTCTGATGAAGCCAAGTAGTCTTGGTTTCTGTTGGTAGGATTCTTGTGTTTGCCTTTCGCCACCTGTTGATCTTTGGTGTTAGATGTTTTTGCTGTCTCTGACTAGAGCTTGTTCCTCCTGTGGGTCTGTAAGCCTGTGTCAGCACTTCTGGGAGATCAGCTCTCCTCTGGTAAAACTCAGGTGCAGATGGCTGTGGATCAGTTGTCCATCCTGAGTCCTGCAGTCAGTGCACACCCTGTAGACAGGATCTCCACTTGTGGGAAAGGTGCAGAGAGGGCTGTGGATCTGTTGTCCCTCCTAGGTGTAGTCTGAGGTAGAAAGGATCCTGACCAGGCTGCCCTGCCACTTGTGAGGCCTGTGCCTCCCAGCTGGTCCTGCCTTAGAAAGTCACCAGAGGGAAAATGGGGGATCTCACCCAAGTCCCTGGATTAGAGCACTCCATGAAGGCAGGCTTTCCTCTTGCAGGGAAGGGGCAGAGAGGGTTGTGGATCCACCGCCATCACTCCTAGGGGTAGACAATAGTTAAGAGGATCCTGTCCTGGCTGCTCTGCCACTTGTGAGGCCTGTGTCTCCCAGCTAGTCCCGCCTTAGAAAGTCACCAGAGAGAGAATGGCAGATCTCAGGGTTAAAGCACTCCAATAAAATTGGTTTTAAAAGTTAGGCCATATGTTCTTAAGGCAGTAGGAGAAAAACAATTACTTTTTTTCTCTGATCTGTACACACACAAAAAACCATACATACATACACACACATACATATATACACATGCACACATGCACATATACACAAATATATATGTATATGTATACATGCATATACATATATACATACTCACACATACACATATACACACACAAGCATAGATATACATACAGATACACATACACATGCTCACATATACACATGTAAAGACACACATACAGGTACATACACTGAGGAATGCATGTACCTGCACTTAAATACACACATACAGACACACGCACATGAACAAATTAAATTGAAAAATACATAAATGAGCAAACATAAAAAAATCCAAATTTAGGAAGATTATAGAGATTCCACCCTGTACCAATGAATTGTTCCTCACCCATGCTCACACAAAAAGTTCTGACTAAAGTCCAGTGGTCACAAAACAAACCAAAAATATATGAATGTGGGAGTGGGACTTTAGGAAGGTGGAATTTTGATGGTTGGGGGAAGATAAGAGAGGATCAGGAATGAGTGACCAGAATGCTTTATATATGTGTTTGAAAATGCCAAAGGGCAAGTGTAAACTTTAAAGGATTGTCCTATAATCCTCAGAAGGGTCAAGGAAGTAGGAGGGAAAGACTGAGGAATTGAGGTAGATTTAAGAGACCAGCAGTCTGACAAACGAATACAACATATAAATCTAGATCCTTTTTTTCTATAAATAACAGTATAAAACAATTAATAAACTCTTATGGGGCCTGAAAGTGGTAACAGACCATTGGTAACCTTCTGGTTTTGACAGTTGAGAGTTATTTTTACGGAAGATTTTCCTTGTTTCTATAAAATGTATGCTCCATTGCTGACTTTCATTCCCAGTACCACGCACAATTTCCAGTGCTTACAAGATGTTCTGTGGGTTTGCTGAACTTGATTCATCTAGACCTAAAATAAACAACCACTAAGCACCAGGCTTGTGCTGTGACTCATCCTTCCCTCTGTCTCTCCACTCTCAAAATGAAACCAAACATTGAGATGTGTTGTTATAGCCCCACAACTAATAAAACAACTGAGTTTTGAAGCTTTCTATTTTTTCATCTTTCTGCTCATTTTTTTCTAAGTATGCCTTAAATTATACCCCCCTGAAAGATCCTTCTTAATGCTTCATGTCTCACATTTACCCCCAACATCTAAAGAACCATCAGAAAGATCACAAAATCCAGCCATTCAGAAGTATGCCACATAAAGCCTTTGCTGACAAGGCTAGGTATCTCGACAGAGATAGGGAAGCTACATGTTAATTCTATTTCTCTATGTTTCTAATTCTACACCATGAGGAATACACAATAGAACCCAATAACTATTTGTTTACAGGTCCCAGGAGCTGTAGTCTAAATTAAGGAACTATCTCAACATCTCAACACTGCAGTTTAAAGACTTTTCGACAGAGGCATGGGACAGCAAGTTCTACAAAAATTAAAATAAAATAAAATGGAATTTATTCCACTAGTTCATTTGGAAGTCAGAAGGCACACTCTTGCCCTTCATAAAGCTGGAACAACATTCCTCTTTTATTCTGGTAAACTTCATTATGAACGGTAGCTCCTCCTGGCTACCAATATTGTCTTCTCTCTACTGTTCCCATGAGCTACTCTCCCAGGCATGATACCAACCAAGAACTGTGTCTGATTGTGTTCCAGAAATGGAAAATAAACAACTCTTCAGAGGAACTCTGTACTACAGCAGGATTCCCATATTGGCTCTGAGGAGCAGGAGCAGTAATAGGGAAACTTCCATCCTACATAAAGGGATCTGAGAGAGGAAAACCACATATGGTCCATCTCATACACATGTGGCTCTTCACACCTCCATAAGTATTACCCATTTATCTCCAGATTCATAGTCACCTTCTCTTGGGTCTGGGCAAGCCACATGCTGACTATCGTAAGCTGGTAAATATAACTTAGGAAGCTTTGAGGACAAGATCAAACCTAGATGGTTCTATCCAATAGCCATGTAAGGATTACTCAGCTGCCAAGAGAGTTCAAGTGTTGTGTAAGGTGAAGCTCCCTCTCCAACCCTGGAGCGACTCAGAGAGCGTTGTTAGAAGGAAACTGGATGCCTGTGATGGACAGGCAGCGTTCAAGATGAGCAACACAGGAAACTGTGTTTCTAAGACCTTTCAAAGAGAACAACTGTATCTAGGTATGCTTCCTCCCCTCTTCTGTAAAGAGCGAAGCAAGAAATGCTCGAATGCACCTGAGTGTGTCTCCACTGAGCCCTGCTCTAATAGCTGGAATAGTGCTTGCCACTTACAAGCAGCCAGAAAGAGGAGATACAGTGTACAGGTGATGAGAAAGGGTGAGGCACTGTGAGGTACAAGGTGAAGGGATTTCAAGGGGTTCCATGGGCATCAAGAAAAGAATGTTGCCTATGAGTTTTAAGAACAGTTTCTGTGTGATGTTTCCTAGGAGACAAATATTCATGTCAGAGTGATACGACTTTGTAGTTCCAAGAAGTCAAGCTTGTATTTCCCACCTGGAGATTTGTTGGGCTCCATTTTGGCCCTGGTTTGGGCCTTGAGGAAAAACCCAAGCCTGGCTCGAGTTTCTGTGGCCTTGTGGGAGAGCCTAAGCTTGGCTTGAGTTTTGAGACCTGTCTCAGTCACTTCCATATCGGGGTGACTCAGCTAGACCTGTTTGGCCCTGCCTATGCCCCACCATTTCTGATGTGAAGCTTTGCCATTGGCCCTGTCAAGTTACCCCTTATTCTCTGCCACCCTTCCCCGCCTCCTTCGTCATCTTACCCCACCAAAAATCCCCCACCCTATACTCTAAACTTATATAAGCCAGGGGCTGGTACAATAAAGTTGAATTCCTGCTTCGACAAGACTCTCAGCCTAGTGTGTTTCTTTTGGGCCATCAACACTCACCATCCGGCTTAGCTCCAGACAGACCCAGCTGGACCAGGCTCTCTCCTTTCACCTGGACCTGCAGGCAAGGAGCCAACAGAGATTGAACCATGGAACCTCAGGCATTCTGCATTCAACAGACTTTTCCCAGTTGTTGAGATTGTTAACTGAGGTATTCTATGCCTCTGAACAATGCCCTGAGGAAATGTTAGAAGAGAGTCAACCCAGGTCCTACTCTTGAAAGTGTTTGTACCACCTGTCACTCAGAGTGACTGCAAAACTTAAGACTAAAACATAGATGAGCAGGGGGAGGGGGAGGGAATAGGAGTTTTGGGTTTGTTTTGTTTTTTTTCCAGAGGGGAAACCAGGAAAGGGGATAAAATTTGAAATGTAAATAAAATATCTAGTTAAAAAAAAAAAAAAACTAAAACATAGAACTGTTGGAGCAGGCCTTGAGGCAGCAAATGAAAAAGCTGAACCTAAAAATGAAATCATATGTTTATAACACAAATTCCTCTGAAGTGTCTCTTTAGAATACCTCAGTGAGAATTTGCAAAGGAAGAGTTGAAAACCCTAGGCTTGCCTTTGCAAGTTCCTCCAAAAGATTCAGAAGTACAGCAAGGCTTCATCTTGACTAAGATCTAAGAGGTTGGGTGGCTTTTCCAGATTAGTAAATGGTACCCATTCTTAAATCCAAGACAAATGATAGGCTGGAATAATCTCAAGGTCCTAAAAATGAAGCCATAATCTGAAAAGCAGGCAAGCTAGACCCTTAGCGCTATTTAAATTTATTTCCCTTCTCAAAGCTGTGAGGTCTTAACCATGTCTGGTTACAAATCATATCTGTATATACAAATGATATCTGTAACCTGATATCCCTCTAAGCTCAGGGTCATATAACTACAATTGGCTTTTATACATTGACAGTCTCTCAAATTTAAGATTAATACTAAATCTGATGCGCATACACACACACACCAAACTTAAAAGTGGCTTCAGTGTTTACTATTTAAATAAATGCACCCAGTTGGAAGAGCCAGGAGGCACCCTTATGCTCCCTTAATTCAGCATTGTCTCTGCCACATCAAGCAATCTCCAAGACACTGCTCACCATGCCAACTACCTAGCATCCTGGCCCAATTGGAACTCATCAATTGGTCCAGGATGAAGTTTCCCAAATGGACTTTCTGTCTAACACACTCTCTCCAGGTTATAATGAAAAAGTATTTTTTTCCTTTAATTTTTTTTTGCATGGATGTTTTGCCTTCATGTATGTCTGTGCACATGTGGCTGCCTAGTCTCTGTAGAGTCCCAGGAAAAGTTGCAATATCCTCTATTAGGATTTGAACCTGAGTTCTCCCAGGGAGCCCCATGTGCTCTTTACCACTAAGCTCTTTCTTCAGCCCACAAAGAACAATCCCATAAAACACAAGTCCAATCATGTTAGACTTGCTGAGTTTCGTTTTGTTTTGTTTAAGACAAAGTCTCATTAAGTAAACCTGGCCAGCCTGGAACCCATTATGTAGACCACACTGGCCTTGAACTCATAGACCTCTCTGCCTGCCTCTACCTCCAGAGTGCTAGGATTAGTGACATGCATCACCATACCAGGCCAGCCTTTCTAAGACTTCTCATTGCTTTTAGAATAAGAACCAAAACCACAAAAGAAGTCTACAGGGCCTGAGTTGCCCAGCACCAATCTCCTCTTTAGCCCTTCTCCCTGATTTCTAGCTGTATTAACCAATCCTGAGCACTCCATGTTTTCCTTTGTCCCTCCTGACTTACGAACCAAGCCTGTTTCAAAAATAGTCTCCCTGGTCTTTCTCTTACTCATCATTCACACTTAAGTTAAAAACATCTTTCTACAAAAATAAAATAAAATAATAAAACCCTTCCCCAGACCCCAGGACTCAGTGAGTTACAGAGTCCCTTTATTCTATCTTAATAACAATCATGGCACTTGCTAATACCCTAAATTGTATGTATATGGCTATATAATATGTGATACCGACAGCTAGGTACAACCTCATCGTTATCCTGTACATGTTAGAGGCACTTCATGGTAGCATGAATGCAGGATTTTCTGGAGCAGACAGTTAGGAAATACACAGGGCATCAGTAGAGTATGCCCCAAGAGTTCCTTCACAGTGACTGGCTATGGCTACCATCCACTAAATCAAGATACAGTCATAAGAGGACTTAGAATACACATCTTCAGGTCCCAAGTTCACAGACTAGCCCTACTGTGTCACCAGATTCCAAAGTGCCTTGTTTCTTATTTCTATATTTTTAGGGGACACTCAGTCTTTGAAATTCCATATCAGGAGTCCTTTCTTTGTTTCTCCTTTTCTCTGTATATTTTAAGATGTTAATTTAATGTTAAGTGTGTGTGCACGTGTGTGTGTGTGTTTTGTGTGTGTGTGTGTGTGTGTGTGTGTGTGTGTGTGTGTGTGTGTGTACAATGCCTGCAAAGGCCAGAAAAGAGCATCAAATCGCCTGAAGCTGCAAGTGCATGCGAGCTGACCAACACGGGCATTGAAAACTGAATTCCAGGCCAATGCCAGAGCAGTGCTCACTCTTAACTGTTGAGCACTTAATTGCTTCTTGCTCTGTGGCCCATGCTAAACAGATTCTGCTATGAAACTGTGACTCATCCTCACCGTGAAGGCTTAGATGTCCAAAAGAACATCAGTCTCCACTCCCTCAGGAACCACCTGGTGATGGCAGGCAAAGAGAGACTTCCTGAGCCAGGATGCCTGATGTTCATAGAGGCCTCAAAATTCCAGACGCTGCCAAGCTAGACAGTTTACAAGGATGGGGGAGGGATCCGTCAGAACTCAGGGTGAGCTGCCTGCAAAGACTCCTGGGAATCAGTGTTGTTGTTTTTCATCAGAGAGTTAGTGCAGTACCATGTTGTGTCACACACATATTCCACACACAACCAACATGTGAAATAGGTATTATTAGCCCACTCTTCACACTGCTGATGATTAAAGCCTATACAGTAGACTGCTTTCACTATATGTCCCTTTCATCAAAGGGATGGTTTTCGTGCTGACATCATCATCATCTGGTCACCCATTCCCGTCCATAGCAACAGAAATGTCACGATGAAGGTAGCCAACCCCTGCATATGTGTGAGATGGACTATTCTCACTATGTATTCACACTCTCAGAGAACTTTTACCCATAAAACAATGAAGACCATGTGACTGTCTTTACATTCATCCTCACATGAGAGGATCGGCCTCCAGCCCATTTGCTGAGTTCTATGAGATCTTAGAAATCATTTAGCCTGTACCTCACAGACATGGAAGCTGGGACCATGACT
This sequence comes from Hylomyscus alleni, assembly GCA_019843855.1. Taxonomy (NCBI): domain Eukaryota; kingdom Metazoa; phylum Chordata; class Mammalia; order Rodentia; family Muridae; genus Hylomyscus; species Hylomyscus alleni. The sequence continues at coordinate 19,551 of JADRCC010416858.1, forward strand.
GTTCTGAGATTTCCCTTGAAACTCTCATCTACATGGGAACATTCACACATGATATCCAGATCTCATAATTCCAAGAAAAAAAAACCAAAATAGCAAAAGTCTTGTGTCCTAAGCTTAAACCACAACAGGCTAACTTAGAAATAAGGAACAAAAGTATATTCTTAAAACTTGAATGTCTTTATTAAAACAATTTAATTAATAGAATTAATTGAAATAGAAAGAATCCTTACCAGAGAACACACGTGAACATGAAGCAGTACATCAATCTCTTTTCCCCAGTTGTTTCCAGGGAAACAGTCATGACAGCCTTTCAGATAAGAGTATCTGCAGAGAGAGACAGAGAGAGAGGAAGAGAGACAGAGAGAGAGACAGAGAGATAGAAAGACAGAGATACAGAGAAGCAGAGACAGAAAGAGATAAATTCTGGACAAGAAGTTGAACCATCACTCATCCCCCCTCCCTACCATAATCCATCCCTCAAATTCATATGAACACTTTACTCAAATAAATGTCTCTCATGAATGTTTCTGCATCTTTCTCAGTAATATTCATGGGTTTTATCCATTTATGTTGCACCATAAATTCAGGCACTCTACTCTTAATGCACATATGTACACAAGCAACTCCATGGGAAAAGACCACTGTGTACACAATCAGGAAGAAAGAATTATATTGAACTCCAGCTAGTGCAGAAAGTTTTCCGTAATTAGCTCCTCTTTAATTAAGCTATTCAGAGGCTAGAGGGAAAAATAAGAAATTACTGACTGACTCTAAGATTTACTTTAACCTCTCAACTACCTAAGCTTCTGTTATCAAAATGGGAAAAAATTAAGACAAGGGAAAATGAGAAGAAAGGGAACCAGAAAGTCTAAAAATCTACAATTAGAGAGAGAAGGAGATTCTGTACTTGGAATATCCATAATAGGAGTGGGGAGAGTCTGTCTAAAGTTCTGAAGGATCAGAAGAGAAAATTTCAAGTACAAAGGCAAATTGAAAGAACTTTCTAAAAGAAAGGAAGAGTTCTTAGAACAAAGACACTGCTTCCTCATGGCCCAATAAGAAGTGATGGATGCAGTTACATGGGACCATTTGGCATTACATAGTTTCTTTATCTTTGACGGCTTTGTTTCTCAAAATACTATTTGTCTAGCCGATACAACTACAAAATTATGAAGGAATGTCTAAATGGGAATATAAATTCTGAAAGTTGAGAGAACTAAGTTTGGTAAGAACTAATAATACATTAAATAAATGCTTGGAATATTTGAGAGTATGGAATGAAAAATTCCAACAACACATACCATGCATAATAGTCATATAAAATCATGTCTAATTCTGTGTAATTTTACAGGAAATTTTTGTGCCTATTTGAAAGATCTTAAAAAAATTATAATCAGACATGATTACAGAAAGAAGACAGACATGGCAGTCTGTTGAAATAACAAGTGATTTGTGGAGACACGGAAAGGGAGACACAGATACTCCGTTCATGTAGCTAGGGATATAGAACTCAGGTGAAGTGAGCTGGCCACATTCATAATCAGAGACCATGACCTTACTGCCTACAAGGTAGGCTGACACTGGCAGCACTGTCTTCAAGATGGTCTGTCTCTAAGGATGTCTGACTCTTAGGTTGCCACCTCTTAGTATACCCAGACTTTGATTACAACCTTGGAAAGTCCTAAACATGCACTCTTTTTTTTAAAAATTTATTTATGATTATTTATTTAGGATTTTAGAGACAGGGTTTCTCTGTGTAACAATCTACAGCTATCCTGAACTTGCTTTGTAGACCAGGTTATCCTCAAACTCACAGAGATCCACCTGCCTCCACCTTCTGAGTGCTGAAATTGAAGCTGTGTGCCACCAAACCCAGTCAGCAAGAGAATTTCCATTAGTTGTGGTTTGTATCACTTTACTTTGCTAACTCATTTTTCTTTCTAGTAATTTTCATTCATCTATTGGAAGAAATGATTATAATTTGGCAGGGTCTCCTTCATATTGCCTTTGTTTGAAAGAATTTTTGTTTAAACTAACACAATAACAGGAAAAGTTTACCAAGAGATTCATAAAATTCAAGATCGTTTTAAAATATATCAGGCCAAGTACATACTATGAACAAAGCATTCTATGACAGTTTTTAAAAAGGCTAAACATGCACTCTTAAGAGATTATTTACAAACATAGTATTTTCCCATCCTTAACCCAAATTTAACATCAACAAGGCCCATCTCTCTGGGGTGAGCATGAGCGTAGAAACAGTGCTGAGCAGTGGTGGCGCACGCCTTTAATACCAGCACTTGGGAGGCAGAGACAGGCAGATTTCTGAGTTCAAGGCCAGCCTGGTCTACAGAGTGAGTTCCAAGACAGCCAGGGCTATACAGGAAAACCCTGTCTGGAAAAACCAGTGAGAGAGAGAGAGAGAGAGAGAGAGAGAGAGAGAGAGAGAGAGAGACAGAGACAGAGACAGAGACAGAGACAGAGACAGAGACAGAGACAAAAACGGAGACACAGAAACAGACAGAGAAACAGAGAGACAGAGAGACAGAGACAGACAGAGACAGAGACAGACAGAGACAAAAACAGAGACAGAGAAACAGAGAGACAGAAAGAGAATAGCAACAGTGACAGCTGTAAGTGTCTGTCCCTGAAAGCCTGTCTGACAGCTGTAAGTGTCTGTCCCTGAAAGCCTGTCTCTTCTCAACAGCCAGCTTAGATGAAGACACCACAAGAGCATTGTTGCTTGGCACACCCACATGATAACTGAGAATGAAAGGATCTAAGAAATAGAAGCTGCTCTGGCCCAATTTGTCCTAATAAAAAAACAATATGAGGAGCAGGAAAGGACTGCAATTAGCAGGTACATTTGGTCACCATAGCCACTCTTATATAGGTATGCAATGTCCCATGTCTTCTCAGTCTGCACATATATTACATAAGAGTACATCGTGTTCCTGTGTATGTATACACTCATGTATAAGTGCATTCACATGCATGTGGAGGTCAGAGGTTTGATACCTTCATCTTTCGCTAATTTCTTTTTCTGAGATTAGATCTTCCATTGGGCCTGTAGCTTTCCAGTTCAGCTAGATTCTCTAGCCACCAAGCCCCTAGGATCATCTTCCCTCCGCCTTTTGAATGCGAGAATTAAAAGGCATATACCCCATCCCCATTCTTTATCTGGGTACTAGGGATCCAAACTCCAGTCTTCCTGCTTGCACAGCAAGTACCAGCTCCCCAGTCCCCTGAATCTTTATCTGATCACACTGAATCGTTGAGATTCTTCTGGTATGATTTAGATTCTAAATATGCCTCAAAGATTCATTCATGTGCTAAAGGCTTTGCTTTCCATCACTCTGAGAAAATACCTGAGACAATGCATTTGAAAGAAGGACCCATCATTTTAGCTAATGGTTTCAGTTCATGGTCACCTGGCCCCACTACCTTGGGTCCTAGGTAAAGTGCAATAGTATGGTAGAAGCATAAGATGGTAGAGGTTTCTCAGGTCCTGGTGACCAGTAGTCAGAAAGAGAGGATACCATATATATCCTTTAAAGGCATGCTTCTAGTGAGTAACCTGCTTTGTGTAGTTAGGTGCTACTACCTAAAAGTCCACTCACTTATTAAATTGTCAATGAGCTAACTCATGAATGAGGTTATAACCTTCATGATCCCAAAGGCCCGAGATCTAATCACCTGCTTTTAGGGGGGGTACATTCCATGTCTATACTTTAACAGGCTTAGTTCTCCAGCAATGACACTACTGGAAGATGGTGGAATATTTAGGATGCCGATCCTTGTGAGGAAGCTGGATCATCAGTCAGAATATACTCCATCTCTTCCTCTCTTCTTTGTTTCCCAGCTAGCATCATTTCCCCACCATGATGTTCTGCCCTGCCACAAGCCCAAAACAGTAGAAATGACCAGAGATTGAAATTTCTTTTCCTCCTCAAACTGTTCATCTCAGGTCACAGCAAAGCACACTAGCTAACACAAAGCTCTTTATCCAGCAGTATTGGCTTGCTCAATATCACTTCCCACTACAGTATAATTATCACTGGACTTTCAGAAATATAATTTGTCAAAAAAATGTAATGCACAAAAAGGTAAAATAAAATAGCATTGATATCTCTGGGTTAGTGGGTCAGTGCTTCTTATATTCTTATAGGGCACAGAAATCACCTGGGGATCTGGTTATCATGTAAGTCTGGGTCAGCAGATAGATACAATCAAAGAATGTGCATTTCTCACACGCTCCCATGAGATGGCCACCCTTCTAATCCATGGACCACAAGGACCTGGTTCACCTAAAGTAACAAAAACAAAAAAAGGCTTTTGTATGGCGTAACAACATTAGTATATAATTCAGCTAGGTCTTGAGCTCTGTTCCTGACTTCCAAATCAAGTAGAATTATTTCATATATATTGTCTGATCAAAAATAACTACTCCTGTGGTCACTAAAAGATGACCTCCCTCAAGTAACTAAAACTTTTTACTATAAATTACATAGAACTTAAAGCTTGATCCTCTTGTTTGTCCATTTTCCCGAATCCTTACTAATATGTCAGTCAGAGGAGTGTTAGGAAAGGGACTAGCTATTTCTAAGATTTAAGCTCCCAGAACCCATGATTCACACGAGGGCAAAAAGAATGGAGATAATAAGGCAAGAATATGTAGAGGACATTCTGGGCTCCCAGCCTTCAGTTTCTGGAATGAAAACAGCTCTGATATAGTCTCTGGAGCAGAGGCGCCCAAGAGAAGGGAGTCATGTCCGGCTGAATGGTAAATCTGTATAAACATTTAAACAAGGTTGTTAACCCCATAATAGGGTATCTGGCCTCCTATGTCTCATATTAACAAAGGCTCTTTCTCAATTCTTTCTGCAGATGCCAGGATCCAGGCAGTGGAGAAAACAATGCTGCTTCTTCTCTTCCTGGTATCTTGGGTCTCTCCCTCCCACTTCCAGTCCATCCTGATAGGAACCTACAAGGTGAAATGGAGGGCTGAAAAAGTAGTGAAGAAGAAAGGGAGATGGGGCTCACTGTGTTTAAGAGCCTGCCCCACAAAGCACCCACAGGGAAGCTAGAAATTTCCACCAGTCAGACGCACAGTCTAATGTCTCATGTCTGAGTAAGCATGGGCTTGAACAGACAACCCCAAAGGTCAGAAGTCAAGTGACATTCCTCAGCCAGAAGCAGAGGCAGGAGCCATTTGTTTCCCTTCCTCTGGGAAGATATAATGACCCCTGACACACAGGCAACCATCACTCAGATGAGTTGTTTTTAAATATGAACCCCTACATTCGTGATCAGGAATCAGGCAAGAAGCCTGGAGGGGTGAGTTTTCCCACACTCCTCAGCTACATCTGTCTCCATCTGGAGTTCCAGAACAAGAGCTCAGAAATGTAACTGCATTCTTTCTATGTGTGGTAAAGGAGCCAGTGGGGTTTTACAAGTGGCCCAGAACTGGACTGGTTTTGAGGGTGTTCATAGTCGGAAACATTCCTCCTCTAGCTACACTATTCAACACAGACACTGTGTTGTAAATGCCACGAATCCCCACCCTCCCCACCAGTAGCATCAACACAGCAAGGGAATGCATAATGCTTGCTTTGGGCGAGATTAGAATCTAAGAAGTTTAAAGTGCTCCAATGTAACCACATTATTCTCAGTAACTGAAGACTTACTGGTTACAACCTGCTACACTATTCCACAGCTCCATGTCCCCCCTAGCACAGGGAAAGGAGGGCTAAATTTCCTTCCAGAGCACATATTTCATTTGTTTTCATGACAGAAACCAAACTCTTTAACAGCGACATGGTAGACAAGGAAACAAAGGCTGCCTTCCTAAGGGACTCTTGAGTATGTATTTCAGCACAAATGTGTCACTTCCTCGGCAGCTTGGATGATTCACAATGGTTTTTTCCTACATAAATTTATACAATCTGAGCCTTTACATAACTGCTCTAAGTGGTTATTTACTAAGGATCAGAAATAAAAAGCCCAACACTTCAGGAAATAAACAGACTCACTCTTTACCTTCAATTAAGTGAGGTGTTGGAAAGGGGAACTAGTGAGTGGGTTTTTTTTTTT